>JAUTBZ010139362.1:2167-13017 GCA_032361785.1 Lepetodrilus galriftensis | reverse complement strand
TCTCCCTGCTGAATAAAATCAAAGTGTTCTATTTCTGCATGTGATCAGGCAAGTTAAGTCGCCTTCAGCAGGGAGAGAGTTAAATATGGTCATTAAATTTGGGGCTGTAAATATGAGCTTTTTAATCTCTAAATTATAATCATGTACATTATTTTAGAATTTCCAACCGGTGTATGATTAGCCAGTGCATATAGCTCAAGTCTTGCTTGTAGATAAATCTTGCTTTATTTCCATTGCTGCCCAACACAAAGTCAGGTAGCGACAACAAACCAAGATACAAACTGTAAAAAGATCATAGCCTTATAAATGTTGTTACCTATTTGCCTGAATCTCATATTTTGTTTTGTTTTTATTGAAATGGTGACAAGTGCTAGTATGGTATACTGTTGAACAAAATGCATGAAATATAACAATTATGATACTATATGCTGTTCTATAATTATATGCAATTGACACCCCACCCCCACTATGCTCCCTCCACTTATATGTATATTACCCTCAAAGGTTATTTTTCCATGATACATTGCTTTGAATCACACATATATTAATCATAAATATTGTTCTACATTACACTCATCATTTGCAATAATATTCATATTTCAATGATGTATTCGATGCCTAATGTAACTTTGTTTCTTTGGTTGTGAAAATTTATGACGACAAAACACTGAATTATTCATATTCTGTGTTGCCTCGAAAACTGTGTTGTGATCTCTGATGTTGGGAATTAATTTGAAAATCACGAAGACGCACATGTATACCCCGGTAGTATTCGTCAAAAAGTCCATATATTATTTCAAAACTGTTATTGTTAACATACCATTGAAATGTTTTATTTTATGTAAAGAGACATTCTCTTGTGTAGTATCTGCTCTTCAACTAACCTATCCTGAGTTATCATGGGCCTGTTCCTTTATAACTGGTCTGTCCGACGCATGCGCAGTTACCAAGGATCAACACCGCAGTGTAACTGCGCATGCGTCGGACAGAAAGTACAGACAGTACAGCTAGAAAGGAGCAGGCCCCATATCTCCCAGGTAGCGAAATACCTGTATGTCAATCAGAATACAGCAATGCTTAAATTTGGGCATAACGGTAACTTAATTAGCCATGTGGTAAATGTCTGACAAACAACCAGGAAATGCAGGTGACTTGTTATTCAGGTATAAATGAAATGCATGAGAGAAATGACATTAGGAATAATCTGGATCGACTATCATCTATTTGCATGCTTAACCCTCTCCATGTTGAGGCAACCAGCTATGCCCTGAAGAGCTGTACCTGTGCCTAATCCAGCAGGGAGAGGGTTAAAGCACATGGAAAAGCTTGAGAGACATTTCAAGGAAGGTCAAGAATAAATTGGTTAGCATAGTGCACTGGAACTATAAAAATAAAGGTTGAGTGTTAACACTATTCAGTTATTCAGTGATGTATATATCTTCATATTGATGATATTAAATACCAAGGCCCAGTGCTGAGATTATGAAAACGTTTTGAAGATTTCATGCTCAATTTAAAGTATTGTTCACAAAATCCTCATATAAAATTTTGAGCTTGTGCGTAAAATCCTACTCAATATATTTCACAATCCCAGGCCTATGACTCAACCATCCCTTATTTATGATAATTATATTTTAAGCTAATATTAATATGTTGATAGCAATAGTTCTTTCATAAAGAATTGCCCTGTTTATATAGTATCATTTTATATATATTTACTCGCATTTATATTACCAATTTTGTTTAGAACATATTTTATACAGTGTTCATATTTGTAATGACAGAGATTTACGGTTTGTAAAGTTTAACTTTCATGTGTAGTGTATATGTTAAAGATATATTACTTTATATTATATACAAGTTCACTCGAAGTGACTCGAACAGAACGTTATATTGATTATTGTAGGCATGTAAAACATGTTTTTTTCTTAATCATTTTTCGATGATTGTGTGGGTTCTTGCAAATATTAATTGCATATGAGCAATAACAAACATGGACTAATTAAGTCGCACTATATATTTATCCATTCTGTTCAAGTCCCTTTAAGTATAATTTGCTTAAAAAGCGTATGCTTGAAAAGTTTAGAATGAGTTTGAATGCATCTGATTGTGAGAGAATATAATGTTTGAATGGAAGAATGCTAAGCTGGTGTATATACATATATATATATTTTGAAATAGATTGTATATCTTCATTATACAATGGAAGGAACAACAATAAATTTAAACATAGCATTGTTGTTGTTTGTGATTGCTTGTGGATCTTCCCTAACAGCTGTTCCAGGCATCTTCAAACTATCGCTGAAAATATTCAATAAAGCAGGATTTTTCCGAATGCACAATCCTGCGTCTCATACGCACTTTATTAATAAAAGTATATCAACGGGCCTCTGAATAATGTGTGTATTTTATTCTATTGCGCAAAATCCATGCTCAAAAGTGTGCTCAAATTGCTACATTATTACCCCAGTCAATGGGTCTGTGTGCTCTCATTTTCATTCTCAACTCCCTGGGAAATATATCCAAGCTGCCATTCAAGCTGCCATGTCATCGTTCAAGGTTTGTGTCGCCCTTCTATTCTCTGCTGGGTGAGCAGAGACATTTTCGAACCACACCACTTGACTATAATGACACCACAAGATTTTCAGCTTGTAACTCAGTATGGGGCAGGAACGATTTCTCTCAGGTTCTCGGTCACCCATCAATGAACCAACCAAGCTCGATAGTGCTTACAACTTTAACTTGAGGTCAGCCATGGGGCCATGTGCCATCATTGTTACGAGCAATATTAAGATTAAGAGACCTTTCAATGTATGACCATCAGGCATCTCATCGTACTGAGAACGCATTCCTTCAGGGCTCTGGACTAACGTATGCCCAACGTACACGGGCAACTTAAACAGCTCTGGGGGCAACCCAGTTATTAACACCACTTGCCCAACATTGTAAAAAAAATAAAAATAAAAATAAAAATAAAATATTTTTTATTTTTTATTTTTTACAATTTTTATTCAGGCTTATGGTTGAACTTGCGGGCAAGTAGTTCAAAATGTTAGTCCAGAGCCCTGTTCCTTACTGGTTGAACGGAGCGGAGCCAATTGCCCAAAGTCACGCCACGTTATTCAATAAAACAAGTGATAGAATCATGTATTTAGTAGGCAACATTTTACTATTCAATGATCATTCTATAAAACACATCCATCCACACGTTTATACTTTTTGTAACTTATACTTTGTACATTTGTAAAACAAGCACTTACATATACATGTAGTTCAAGAGAATTGTATTATAAAGTCAGATACTATCTTCTTTTCTTTGCACTTTTTGTCTTCACCGCTATGGGTTCTTTAAGTTTGGGGTCTTTTTCAACACAAACAGTATTTAATCTGCCCAGGATTTCAGCTGTTGACAAGTTTTTTGTCTTGAAAAGCATCTTGTGACCATCAACTGAAAAGAAAACAGCAAACATATCAATTGGTACGCCTCGATCATCAATGTCAAATTGTTGTGTCAATACGCAGCACGAGTCATTTTATTTTATTTTTAAATGAGCTTTAGAGGCATATTCAAGATTCTTTCATAGCTTTTCAGTTGATGGCAGGAAGAAACCTGAAACATCTGTAACACTGAATATTACAGTAAACCTGCAAACACCAGCTGGTACTGATGGACCAAGGATGATAACTGCGTTGTCAACGAACATACACTGCATAAATCAAGATTGTGTCAGAAATGGAACTTTCACAAATATTGATTCTGGAACTTTCACAAATATTGATTCTGTTCCCCCTGGGACAGGATTTGAACTTTTGACTAACATTCTACCATTGCACTACCACCCACCCCATATCAGTATCTATAGAGCCTTGGAAACTTGCGCAATATCTGCTTGTTTTCATGCTATTAGAGAACAGGAAGTTGTCTACCTGGTAATTAGTAACAACTGTTTGTGTGCCAAAGAATCTCGGCGAATGTGAATTTACCTACTAAATTAGAAAATAATGCAAGCAGGTTTGAGAAGTATTGTTTGGGGATTCTTACCAAAGTTAATATCAATCACAGGATCGCTTCTGTCTGATTTAACATCGATCTTTAAGTTGACCTTATTGTTCGTAGCCATCAACCTGGGCGTATGTAGTGTAAATAATACTTCCCTGAAAGAGAATAAACAATACACATACATACGGTATCACATTATAATGACACAAGTAAGTTGAATTGATTTAGTGTTGTTATAAAACCCTGCAAAATAAAATTAACAATTATCTTTAACCTTCTCCCGAATAAAATTTAAGTTGCCTTCAGCATGGAGAGGGTTAAAGACAAACAAATCTAGATCTGAGACTAAGTACACTTGATTTATCCACCCAAAAGTTGTTATTTATTGATGTACTTAGTTCCCAGTACTCACTAGTTATCAAAATATTAATATTTTCATGAATAAATGGGTCGACAACTCAAGCGTGAATAATCTGGGGTCAACAACTCAAGCGTAAGTAGTCTCAGATCGAATTTTCTAATATACAGGTCAAACATCTGTGCCTTCAAGGATAAATATTTAGAGAGAAATACAGGAATATTTATCTTCTTAATAATACCTGTTTGCTACCAAGTATGAGATAATGTCTGCACCAAAGTTTTACAGTTGTAGGTGAGTGAGTGAGTGAATATGGAGTTTAACGTCGCTGCGGGAATCTTTCACCCATTTGCGACGATACAGTTGTAGGACTAGGAGATCATTGGAGTTGCACTTGTATGACAGCTGTATTCAGGGTTTTCACATTGTTTTCAGTTCACCACACATGATCAGAGCAGAGCAGAAAACAATTGAATGTTATCGATCAGATGACATGTGACACAGACAAACAATAGGTAGTACAGGAAATGTATCGATCTATGACCAGTGACTGATGAATCACTGCATTTCAACAATTGTCCAATATCGGAAATGTGTAATTATTAAACTATTATAAAGTACATGTAACTGTAGTGTTCGAAATAATAGGGGGTCATTTGAAAATCTGCAATGTTAAAGGTAGATGTGTGACCCCCTGAAAATTACAGATTTCACCACAATTAACATTGGGCCTATGGAGAATGACCCCCTTATTATATTATTTGTTTCGAGCACTGCAGTATTGAGGCCTTGCACGGAACAATCGTCGGGTGGCAAAAAACGGTTTGGGTGGCAGAAAACAATGTGATGACGTGATCAACAGCGGAAAATCCCATTGTCTTGCCACCCGCAATGCTGTGTGACGTATTGATTGATGTCACATGCAAGGTCTCAATAGCTCGTTTGGCAGTTTTCCCCAACCTGTTAAATATGCTACACTTTCTAATGTTTCACCTTGTTCATGTGTTTGCTGATGACTAGTTACCAACTCTGCATGATAACAACGGAGGAAGTGTCAGACGTCAAATATATCCAACAGCAGTGTTTTAGTTACTTAGTAGGCACACTGTAACACGAAAATGGGGCTACCCCAGGCCTAAAATGCAACACTTTTTGAGATTTGTTGCAACTGTCCGCGACCATTCAAGGCTATGTCTTCATTTATAGTAGCCTAACTGACAGTGAAACTGTGCATTTGTATCTGTCTGTAACCGGATAAACTCAATGTGCATCGGTGTATCGATATTACATCAGTGCTGGCTAGGTCAGCAGTAACGAAAACTGAGGTACTCTTGGGACATTTCACGTTTCTCGTTTTGTTTGAACGATTTATCTCCATTTCAAAACACAACTTTACCTTATTGATCGCACATTATCTCTGTATGGATCGAAGCTAAATTTTACGTCTGCAATCGCTCTCATGTGCATAGACTTTACCAGTTTTGCTACTGTACTTCGAGCCATGATTCCACAGTAGCTGTGGATTGGATAAGCGTGAAAATATTAACGAATCAAATGTTGTGAACCATACCCGCGATAAACTAGTTTTTCATTTGACATTTATATTAGAACTTGCGCCTAAGACTATCATAAAGCTAACAAGAAGAAACCCAGTCAATAACAACAAAACAGGTGCGTTCCTTTTTACCGTTCACCATTGGTCAAAATACGTCCAATCGGTTACTGTTCTCACATTGCCTAATGGATGCTCTTGCATCGATTGTGTCTTCTTGTCGTAGACGATTGAATTTAGACTTTTTGTGGGGAACTGTGAGCCAAGGTAGAACACTTAGTGTGAGTATTGAAAGAAGGAGATGTATATGTATCGTTAATCGTATGTGTCTGTTTTCCAAAATGATTCTGTATGTGATAAAATAAAGTTCAGATGTGTTGGTGTGCGCGACGATCGGCCATGTTTGACCTGCTTTTTGCGACTTCTCTGAGATAAATAAATGTCAACCGTGACCAGATGTTGACACGACGTATTACATCTTCACTTGTTGACTATGAAACATACGATCATAATTGTCATGATCAACTTCATTTATGTGTCGTAAGCATGATTTTATTCTAAACATTAAAAGAATTAGTCTTGTCACTTGAATTCGCGCAAAATATAAACAGTTGATAAACAATAAAACATAAAAGATGTGCCACATCATGTGGTCAATCTGGTAAAGTGTAAGAGTCAGCTATCAGCTACTAACATGAACAATAAGTGGATATTGAATTCATTGTTTTCATTTAACTAGATAAATACATCATTCCAAATCAGCGAGTTTCCATTAAAAAAATGTCAACAAAATAAATGCCCTTTTGTGGTGACAAAATAGAAAATTCTGGTATCCATCCCATAAGAACTGGTATAATGGTAATCATAGAGATAACGTATAATCTAACGGTACTCATTACCTTGGTATGCCAATGTACAAATATTTCGAATTCTCTTTGACATGTCTGAGAACACTGAGAACACACATGCAAGTATTGATCGGTTAATTCACATCACTGAGTCATAACTATCACACATTTTATAATTGCCTTTGTTATGTAATATGGAATAGTGCTGGAGTAATTACTGTAAGTCATAAAATATTGGCGTCATTAAACTTTAGCGACCAGTGGATTATCTATGTATCTCGACGTTAAGAAATGTTAACAAACTCGTTCATTTTTAGAAAATATTGTTAAAAATGTCTTCATCTAGGTTTATTTTACATTGCCATTGTGTAACACTGTTGGTAACGAATAGTATTGATAATAATTAATTGCACGTTATGAAGTAAATACTTGTGTACCAAAACAAGAAGTTCTAAGACCACTAGACCAGTCCAAAGGCCCATGTTTATGAGTATATATAATATAACTACACTGTATAAAAAATTAAAAAACCCATCTAAACAAACATTCTATTTTGGACATGCGAGCTGTGCGTACACTTTCAGTTCACAGGTTGGTCACAGTTGTTTATTAACAACATAAACTCGATAATGAAAACAATTTGCATGTGTTTATGTACATGTAACATGATGAAGATAATTTATCATTTATCAATTTTTGATTATGATTTGCAAATCTTGTGTTGCATATTGGATGTGATGCAACATAGATTTAGGAAGGATTATTTTGTCCAATTCATGCGTCAAATACATGTAGGATTTCTGGCTATGAATCGAGTCTGATCCCTATGGCAAATTGTAGGCTGTAATATTGTGTAACCCACACTTGGCTAAATATCCTGTTTATTAACCCTGGGGTAGATATAACGTGAGCCAAAGGCACTTAAAACTACTGTTGGGCACGCTAACTTAATTTCTGGCATGCACTTTTGGCCCTCTTGATTTTCAATATACTAGTAGTCTGTTCTGAGTATTTTTTAAACTGCTAAATAAAAACATAAATCTAGGTTTATTACGTATAATTACTGGTATACATAATCCCAACATCTAGGATACTGACATGCTTTCTTCCTCCACCAGTCTGTGGCAGAATGCCCCGATCGTACTTTCGATATGTCCTTGCTGGACATCTTGGGTTTACCCCACATGCTACACAATGGAACAATGTGATTGGCTGAAACGCCGGAAGTGTCATCGTGAATCCTTGGTCGATTCATGACTTAGCTGACCCACTTCTACTGAGCTGCATATCACCCAAAATATATCGTCAACATGTTTAAAAAAAGACAAATATATACATGTACATGCATCCATGATTTCCTCACTTGAATTTCATCACTCGATGTAGGCTAGGTTGATAGAGTCCTTAATGAAACACAGCCCTCTGTTAGTTGCGCGAGCGACGGAAGTAAACAAATCCTTCCAGATATCAGCTCGATGTACCAGTTTTAGAAATACATGCTCGTTTCACCAGCTAAGTAACTATACTGGAATCATATGAAGAACAGACATTTCAAGCGGAGTGTATACCATTGAAGAGCTAATGTAAAATTTAGAAATAAATCAAGATACTCAAACTCAAAAAACGTGTATCGAACCGTGGGTCTAAAACCGTGAATACTGTGAACCGCGGTTAATCATAATTGTAAATAGTTGCATTTGAGTTTCCCACAGCGACATTTAGAAATTAATCGCTCAGTCAGTTTCTCCATGATGATGTGACAAATTCATATGGGAAATTAAGTCGTGATTCGTGAAAGTATATTTAAAGGTGTCGACAAACAAATAAAATGAGTGGAAATCATGACTAGGATTTTGTTTTTAATTGGATGACAACCTCCCCTGTAGATAAAAACTGTCAAAAGTAAATGTCAACTTGACAACGATATTTAGGAACAATGATCTCCAGGTGGCTCGCATTCAGAAATGTCATTCGGAAGACTTTTAACATGCTGAACATTTTTTAACACTTTTTGTGATGAAATTTGATGTAAATTCCCATTCAATTTCATCCACGTTCAACCTACTTATGCATCGATCTAATTATTTGATTTAAAACTTTTTATTTAAAACTCTGTACAGTTGTTGGGTATGGGAGAAATATTCCCACTGTGATGTAAAGCACCAATTCAATCGATAAATTTCTAAATAAAATTGAATCATCTTCATTTCAGATGCCACGCTGTCGGAGAAAGAGAAGCTATAGTGGTGAAGCCAGTTATGAAGACCGTGACCGTCACAAGAGGCGCAGAAATGATTACTACGAAGGCGATTACTATGAAGGAGGCGATACCAGGAGGTGAGTAATCTGTGGAATTAATAATTAGTAATTTACCAAAATATAGATTGGCCAATACATCATCAGATTAATTTGTTTTAATAATATTCCTGATTTTAACAGGTTATTTCCGCTCTTATAATTTATTGAGTTTAAAGTTAGATTTCAGTATTTTTCACAATGATTTCAAGTGTTTTGCTAACAAAACATATTGTTTGCAAATGTTCTCTTCATGACTGACTTATTTGTACTGGATATTTTAAGAAATAATGACCTTCATATAACATGATTACTGAAAATCTTCCCAAAATTCTTTAAAAATTAATTTCAATATGTATCATATCGTGATACGTATCATATCGTGATACGTATCATATCGCGAGATAGGCGAATCGTGGCACCCCTACACAATAGTAGCACAATTATTGCAATACTATCGCAATAGTGTTTTCAACTATCTCAATACTATATAGCAATAGTACAATTGGCCTCGATAGTCGCCCCTAATCAATGGACACCATTGTCCACAGTACCCATATTGTGAGTTAAAAAGTTGGGGTGATCCAGAATATCCATGATCCGGAACTGCCTAATGCACTGTAGTCATATAATACAGTGGCAGAATTAATACTATTCTGCTCTATATATATAAAGGAAACTTATTTTCTGTATCGATAGCCAGCTCTAGACTCCAATGTTGTTGTCATTATATTATAAGGTCTGGTTTGAGTTAATTTAATTCACCAAAAACGTTCATCATCAAATTAAAAACGCAGTTTGTCTCAAGGCGAGCTATTATCATATTCTGTTTGATTACTAGAATTTATAGGAATAGCTTGTGTGACATATCCTGCATTGTGTACGTCAAGTAGAGTTTGTGTCATTTTCGTTTTTACCCCCCGAGGCAAAAAGAAAAGCTGATATCTATTTTTGAATTTATGCTGAAAAGCACAAGTAAAAGCAATATGGGTCATAACACTGCAGTTTGAAATTATAAAAATAATATAAATGATATTTCTGGTCGCTTCTCCCATTGATGAACAGCTCACATTACTTAGCTGACACTTTACTAGTTGTTAAAGACGCGATGTCGCGCAGTGGTAGAACGTTCTGAGCCAAAGGTTCCAAGTTCAAATAACGCCTCGGGCTCCCAGGCATCAATGTTACCTTTCTGATGCGATATTGATAGGATGCACTTTCTGTACAGTGGAAATACAGTTATCATCCTTGGTCTTGTCGGTAGCAGTCGGTGCTCGCAGGTTTACTGCAACATTCAGTGCTATGGATGTTGCGGGTTTCCTATCGCCCTAAACTGACAAGTCATGATATTAGTGAAATATTCTTGAAAGCGACTCTAAACCCCATTTTAAAAACAAAATAAAGCTAGTTGTTCATGCTATATGTTTTTAGTTTGGATGTTACTCCCACCTGTTTTTAACAGATATTTCGCCATAACTGTCAGTTGTGAACATGTGCTGATCTTGTGTTGTTGTTTTTTAACATTGTATTTTTATGCTTATAAACTTGAGACATAATATTCATATTACTGTCAAGAATGTCAGCATTGATACTCATTCATTGCCACATTTTATACTAATAATGTCTTCCATAACTCTTGGAGAGAATACGGTTATTGTATTAAATATATAGTTATTAGAATTCCACAATGTGAACATTTTAAAATTGTACTTGCACTATTTATATTTTTAAAGATTTTTATCATGGTTTTGGGGATGAAAAAAAAAAGGCGGGGGGGGGGTGCTCCTCCTTTGATAT
>JAUTBZ010139351.1:0-10000 GCA_032361785.1 Lepetodrilus galriftensis | reverse complement strand
ACTTCAACATTGGTTGTTCCATGATATACGCAGATAAAAATAGATGATAGATCGTACACGATTGATATAAATTTTTGACACTACATTTTATCACAAGTACGAGTTATTCAACACGTTCATGACCATCACAATCTGGTGTAATGTACGTGCAGTCATGCACTGTGTCAGGGGTCATCAGCTGTTCATAGGTTGTCACTCACTCATTGTGCAATATACATGTTTAGTCTTCCAGACTAGAAGTTTCATAAGATCTTGTACAAACATTGAAATATGGGTCACTCAACTACATTACTATACTAGCAGTGTATAAATAGTAATGAGTTAAATAGAGTGCAGCTATGGGTATGTGGTCTCGTTGGACGTTTGTACTATTTAAAATCTGATATGTTAATGTTTTGTTTAAAAAATACCATTGACTAGGAAATTGTTGTGGATTTGTCGGCATATACAGGGTTGGAACTTAAAATTTAAAACGTACACGCCCGAATAATGATATAAATAACAAAACATGAAATTTCTACTCGCCTGTAGGATACCTTTAGCATTACGAGAAATGGATCGGGCCACCGGGCGAGTTGGAACTTTTAACCCGGCATATCTGCGTATACATAGGCACTTAGGTAGCCACATGCACCTGGTTTTAAATATGACATTTTTCTGGAGACTCAATATATGATTTTTTGATACTCTCAATGACAGTAATGAGAAGAAGTCATGGATGTGTCTATCATAATTATGTACATTTTGGTGATGTGCTGTTTATCATGAAAGGATTAACACTAATATTACATGATTAAGAACAAATATTCAACAATTTAAAGTAATAATACATACTATTACGCTTTTTCTCTCCCGTATTACTTTTTTTTGGCAAGATGAACACTTCTTGGTATTACTATTAGCCTATATCATTCATGTTAATTAACCAATATTGGCCTATATCATTCATGGTTAATTATCCATTAATGTCCTATATTAACCTTCTCATACCTTTTGTATGAATCATAATCATTGCTCTAATAATACACCTGGCATCTCTAGGTTTTCTCTGAGATAGCTGAGATTTATGTACACAAACATGCGGCATGGTGAGACTGCAGCTGCAGATTCCGCACATGTTTCCACTCCGCGGTTCCACCAGCCATGTAATGCGATCATTTGATCATTTGATCCTTGATCCAATCGTGCTGATGTATGTATCCCTCCAGCAAGTGGAGATCATTGGACGAAAAACGGTGGCGCTCCTTTGTTGCTTACTTACAATGTGACATATTCTGTTGGCCTGTGATTGATCATGAATGCGATCCATAGCAGCTGTGTGTATGTGGGTTGTGTGTAAATATATGTGAGTAATGTACATCAATACATATATGCAATACATTGATTGGTCGGTTAATATCTGATGGTGTTAATGACGACATTCTAAATTAACAGTGTTTCGTCTTGTATCAATACACAAGTTAACGACGTAATCATGGTGATCAATAGTCAAGATGGGATTAATGGAGTGGTATTTAAATACTTTACATATTACTTACGGTATGTCTGATCATGTGTGCATAAATTACAAATTTACACAATATTTGTTTCCTGTTTTATATACGAGTCTCCTTCTCCCTGCTGAATAAAATCAAAGTGTTCTATTTCTGCATGTGATCGGGCAAGTTAACTCGCCTTCAGCAGCAATAGGGTTAACATCACTGCAAGAGTATAAATCAAGCAACCCGGCTCATACCAGCTGAAATGCACCGGTCACCAGATACCAGCGCAAGTCTGCTAGAGATTTGTTGGGTAACTCACAAATAAAGCAATCTAGCTACCGGAAGTACCTTAAACGGGGTACACTAAACAAAGCCGGCTTGGCAAAAGAAACTCCACCAGTATCTACAGGCAGACAAGTGAAATAGGCCAGATTAACCCTCTCCATGCTGAAGGCAATGGGAGATGCCCTAAAGGGATATATCTGGGATTAATCCAGCAGGGAGAGGGTTAACAAGCCCTTTATGTACAGAGCAAGTACTTTGACATCCGACAGGACTCAGGTACCTCAAAGGTTAATGTAAGACCGTGTCAACAAGTAATTACTTACCTTGAATAACATCTACTACTTCATTTGTAGCTCGAGATCGTGTGATGAGCAACAGCGCCGGCAGCTGATCAGTCTTGTAGTTCTTAATCTGTGTGGCCGCCACAAAGCCGAAGTGCCGCGTTGCCACGGTGATTAATCTGGAACGTGAACTAGAACGTGTAGTACATCTGGCGGCACCAACGATGTAGTCATTATCTCCCACAGATACCGACTGAATTAGTGCTTCACAAACACCCACACAGACTAAGAAGCATAACATGTAAAGTGGTATATTATTCTGTTGGTATATTTACTTGTATCACAGTTTAGGTCAGGAGAAAACCTGCAGCAGCCATAGCACTGAATGTTGCAGTAAACCCGTGAGTTGGTACTGACAGACCAAGGATGCCAACTACATGAAATCATACTAAACATTTTTTTGGAAATCTCCAGGACTTACTTTGCCCTGTTAGATTCGAAGGTCATAGGACTTACTTTGCCCTGTTGAACTCGAAGGTCATAGGACTTACTTTTCCCTGTTAAGACTTGAAGGTCATAGGACTTACTTTGCCCTGTTGGACTCAAAGGTCATGTCCCAGGCCCAGGTGATACAGCTACTGCTGAGATAGTTGACGATGCCCTCGGAACACAGCAGCTGGGAGCAGAACACGTTGGAGAAGATGCTCTCCTCGTGGTGCAGGTAAATGGCAAATAACTTCCTCTGTGGAAGAAGAAAAACACAAACATTGTGGTAAACAAGAATGTAAGGTTGAATAAAATGTAAGATGAATTTTTTTTAAAGAAGAAAACATAAAAAGAATGGGTCATAGTTATTTGATTACCTGATTTATGGATCTGCTGACCCATTTTGTTTTACCCATTGGAAATTAAAAATAATATTTCTATTATATTTCGCCGACAGTGTATTGGTATTTAGAAAATGATGATGCTGAACAGTGAAGAAAAAGTTGTATAACCCAAAATTAATTATATTCTCGGGGTACAAATTTCCCCAGTATATTTGTTCTGTATTACCAGGGCTCAATTTAGGGAGTGATTTGGTCAACATGGCAACTTAATTTTGCATTTGGTGACCAATATTTAATTTATTTTCAGTGTTTTGGGCTCTGCAGGAGCTAAAATGTGTAACTTTGAGGCCTGATTACTGTACTCACATCTACAGCTTTGACATGTAAGGCTTCTCTGATAGCGTCGTCTAAAGTACCAATGTAGAACACAGGATGGCACTCTCCGTACCTGGTCAAAGTAGATTCATAAGTTAGTGCTGTACAGTTGTTAGTGTGTGAAATAGTCCTGCTGTGACGTAAAGTGCTGTTTAATTAATTCATGACATCCTAGCATATTGGTAAAATACATTCCCACTGCGATGTATGAAATAATCTTGAAAGCGACTATAAACCCCAATACAAAAAAAGGTAAAAAAGAAAGAAAGGAAGAAAGAGTACTACCATTCATATTTATGTCTGCTTCATTCAATAGTGAAGCATTCATAAATATATTTGAAAAAAAGATTGATTAATTAATTTAATATTTTAATTACTGTGGGAATAGTTCACTCATATGCGAGGAAAAAAAATATGAATTACTGAAATGGATACCAAATGTTCATATTTACCTCTCCTTGAATTCTTTGGTAAAATGTTCCAAGGCATCTTTTTCATCACTAATATCTTCTGGCACTGAAAGCAAAGATATTACAATCAGCATAAGCCAGCTCAGAGTTTCAAATATGCACATGACAAAGGTGAAATAGCATAGTATTAAATAATTTATTTTATTTTTATTATTTATTTTTAATTGGGGTTTAGAGCCGCTTTCATTTTCATTTATATAACGGCTTGACAGTTTATGGCAGCAGGAAATCTGAAACATCCATAGAGCTGAATGTTGTAGAAAACCTGTGAATACCCAAATAAAATAAAAATTAAAAAATTAAAGGTTGCAACTGTCCATCACTAAGATCTTTAGGACTTTCTTTGCTTACTTGTCTGGCTGCCATCAAAATAAGACCACATCATATAATAAATACTAATAGTACTACTACTAATAATAATAGTAAATAATAATAATAATGTGCACATTTACAAGATGCATGCTTGAAAGTTGACTGGGGTAATAAAAGAGCTTAGACATGGTGCATCGTAAATGTGACATTATTTATTAAGTGGGCCTCACTGAGATGTTCGTGTTTCCGTGACTGCGGCAGGTCTGACTCCGGAGCGAAGATGTCGTCAGGGTAACTTTCTACCGTGCCGTCGTCATCGCTACTGTCCATCTCCATCACAGCCTCCTGTCAGAAAACAAACAATCTCAGTGTCTATATTATCTCACAGCATGTATATTATCTCACAAACAAGCTCAGTGTGTATATTGTCTCACAAACAATCTCAGTTTGTATATTATATCCCAGCATGTATATTTTCTCACAAACAATCTCAGTGTGTATATTATCTCACAAACAATCTCACAGTGTATATATTATCTCACAGCGTGTACATTATCTCACAAACAATCTCACAGTGTGTATATTCCATTGTTGAACTACAAACTAAAATGGCTGCCTGGTGCAAAGGCCAAAGTTCACTGACCTCGACTGTGATCTTCGGTTTTTGACTAGACAAGCGCCTCATCTCAAACTCGTGAACGGGAAATGTGATACCAGTCCGAGCCAGCAGATCCTGTAGAAATTGGAATGATAATTTATGCTTTCATTGATTGACCCTCTCCCTACGTTTTATGTTGCGGCGGGAATATTTCACCCATAGACGAAGATAATTTATGCATTAGATAATTTGGTTCATCAGGCAGATTAGGAGGATATATAAATAAAAATGAAGTCCGCAAAACCACTGCGTATATTAGGGCATCTCGAGTTTCCTTCAACAGGGAGAGGGTTAAAGGTAATTCACAACCACGAGTGGCATATATATCATAAACAAACATAACAATTAGTATTATTTTTACCTCATCCTTGAATTCTTTGGGCCAACCTGACCACACCTGATATCTTGCAGGAACATCGGTCAGTGCAAACATTGCTTGCTTGATCTGAAACAGAGTTGATTGTTCTGTAGTTCAGGAGGAAAGCAACATTTTTTTTCGAAGTGGGGTTTTAAATTGGAGTCACTTTCAAGATTGTTTCACTCATATCACAACTTGTCAGTTTTAAGGCAGGAGGAAATCTGCAACATCCTTGGTGCTGATTGTTGCAGTAAACCTGCAATCACCGGCTGGTACTGACAAGACAAAGGATGATATATATATTACCAATCTACAGACGGTGCATCCTATCATTATCGCGTCAGAATGGTAACTTTCATGAACACTGATGCAGGCTCTAGACCTTTAGCTCTGAAGACCAACGTCCTACCATTGTGCTACCACCCATCCTGTACATTTTATTCATATTTCTTTTGGTGTTTAGAGTCGCTTTCAAGATTCTTTCACTTGTATCACAACTTATCAGTTTAAGACAGGTGGAAACCCATAACATCTGTAGTGCTAAATGTTGCAGTAAACCTGCAAGCACCAACTGGTACTGACAGACACATCCTATCAATATCGTGTCAGAAAGATAACTTTCACAAACACTGCTGCTGGGCCCCCAGGACAGGATTTAAACTTGGGACCTTCGGCTCCGAAGTGGAAACGTTCTAACACTGCGCTACCACCCGCCCCGGTACTGTACGAACTCCTGCCTACCTCACTGACTTGCTTGCTTCCCTGAAACTTGAGTTTGAAGGACTTGCATTTGCTGTTGTCCAGATATTTGATGTTCATGGTGTATTCTCGGTCAAATACTTCACATGGACTGAAAGCAATAGGAAGGGCATAAGCTGGTTGTATAATCCCCAGGGAGTAGAGCATGATAATGAAGACACACCGATTCATTGATCAGGCTAATAACGGTAGAGCTATGAGAATGCTTTTGTGAATGAATTGGGCACAAATATAAATGGAAACATCATAGTTAGAAATTTGGAAGAAATTTCAGTCTCGTTTTCAATATATTCGGTAAAATTGTCATCACTTTATGTGCTATATTCCAGATTCATATAATCTTTAAGAATAAATGAGGTTTAGCTTATCTAGTATCGGTATACTAACCAAAAGAAAAAGAGAATCTCAAATACGGAGGATACTGACAGACGACCTGGCACAACTCCATACCAGGGATAGAAATTATTATCACTAGCCTGCTAGCCCGGACCATTTCTCACAATGCTAAAGGCATCCTAAGGACTAGTAGAAATTCATAACGTTTGTTATTTGTATCACTAGTTGGGATACTTTAAAAGTTAAGTTTCTATCGCTGCTCTAAACCACAGACATATGGAATTATTTAACAAGATATGAAACTGTAGATTTTGCTCACTCTTCATATTTGGAAGAACTTGGTTGTGTGACAGTCGGGTTGTTTATCATGGGAGTCAGCAGGAAAAGTCGGTTCTGTTTTGGCAAGTGGAGGTCTCGTAACACTGTCTGAAAACACAAATGAGTGAGTGTTTATGGAGTTTAACATCGCTGTGGGACTCTTTCACCGATATCTGTGACGATACCGAAAAATAAACAATAATAATAATATGTCTAATAATAATTGTTCAAAACAAAACAAACAAATAAATATTTAAAAAAAATAAAAATAAAAATTTAAATATAAAAAAATAAAATAATAACAAAAATTAAAAAATGATAATGATAAAAAAACGTAATAAAATATGTGCAAGGTTATAAAGCATGATAATTGTACATAAGGGTTTGATGAAATTCAATTCCAGTGAAAACTAAAGTAATTAATTTATAAAATTAAAATAAATATATAAATATGCATATCAAATGCTCACTTGCTAGGGTTAAAAACAAAAAACAATTATTTTTTTTTCAAAAATACATATAAATGGCTCACCACATCTTCGACTTTTCTCTTCACCAGGCCTTTGAGTTCCTGTTGATCCACAGGGATGCCTAGCTCAACAGTCAAAGTCTCTTTGATTTTACCTGAAACATGTAGTTGTTACATATAGTTATTTGTATTCAATTGATGAAATGGAAGTAATAGTTCTAAATTGACACGAGATAACCCGAGATTCATTAAAAATCTGGTGACATAAACTGGTCAAACATCTAAATGCGCTACGCAGCTGACGCTCTCCCATTGTGACATCACATTAAAAAGTGACGATGCAGACCATTGCAAGCCTCGCTAGCAATCGCGATAAAATGTTGATAATGTATGGTGTACATCTACAGGGATAGAAGTTCCCACTCGCTCGGCTGCCCGATCCATTTCTCCTAATGTTAAGTAGTTTCCTACGGGCTAGTACAAATTTCTTGTTTTTTTTATTTATATCATTATTCGAGCGAGTATGTTTTAAAGTTAAGTTCTAACCCTGCATCTATTTTCGTGGTTTACATTCATTGAAGTGTTTTTATCAAAGCCTATTGTTCCAAGTTCAAACCATGCCACATCGATTTTAATTAAATATGACTTTGATTGGCAAGTATCTAATGATTAGGGGTGACTATAAAGTCTGCACAACTTACCGATGGTCTCGGTGTCGGGCAGGATGACCGGGATGGTCTTGTCTCTGTACTCCACTTGGAAGTGCAGCATGCGAGTCATGCGGCTCGGCTGTATGAAGGACGGCCCTGCAGCCGACGCCCCCTCCACCACCAGAGCGGGGTCCTCCGTGGTCAGACCGTCCATTTTGGTGGTCTCCATCGGAAAGTCATCCACCTCTATTATCTCCCCTGCCGTGGCGTGTCGCGGGGGATCTGGGTTGATGGTTGCCGAGGCAGCATCCTGGAGGATGTTGTTGACAGCAGCCTGAGTGAGAAACGTGGGGATATTTTATTGGCTTGTGTTTTGTGAAAAGGGTTGGCATACTTTAAATCAGGGCATATGTCATGGTTTTACTACAAGGATAGAAATTAACACTAGCCTGCTAGCCAAGGCCCTGAGAGTACGAAACATTTTGAGTATAATTTCATGCTCAAGCTCATTTTAAGAATACAAATTTGAGTTAAGCATGACATTGTACTCTCGGGTCAGAAATCGGGCAATTAATTTAGGTGTTCTAACTATTATAGGGTTTGAATTATTAGAGTAATTATGGTAACTAACAAAGTTGTGTTACAAGATAATCATCCCACCTCTAGCCTCCAGTTATGCTCTTCCAAAATTGCCACACAAGTTTCTATGTCTTCTATTCCAGTAACAGCCTGAAAATATAAACAGTACGACCTATAAACACAACCTCATTAAAATCAGATCAGAAAGAATCGCTTGTGTCGTTGAGGAAAAGAATGCCAAAATGTTTAAGGAGCGAAATGAGATCTGGCCCCGAGATTACGAAACCTTTCGAGTATGATTTCATTGCTCAAGCTCAAATTTTATATGGGA
Source organism: Lepetodrilus galriftensis (assembly GCA_032361785.1). Classification (NCBI taxonomy): domain Eukaryota; kingdom Metazoa; phylum Mollusca; class Gastropoda; order Lepetellida; family Lepetodrilidae; genus Lepetodrilus; species Lepetodrilus galriftensis. The sequence continues at coordinate 1,508 of JAUTBZ010139351.1, read as the reverse complement.
ATTTTTTAGTTGAGCATGAAATGGTCCTCAGAAAAGTTTTGTAATCTCTGGGCCTGATCTGAATCAGAATGCTACATGCATCAATATCCCATAAACAATTAGTTCTGGAAAAAAATTAATCCTCGATGAAACTTGTATTGCCTATCAATTTCCAACACTTGGAAACAACACCATTTATTTGCAAACATTTGATGGATAGTTTGCAGTCGTAGTAATTTCATGGAAGGCCAAAAATAGAATTTCGCTAATCCATGAGTGCTGTTAATCATTTATAAAAACAAGAAGTACAGAGTGTGTTCCATTAACCTTCTCACCGCTGAATAAAATCAAAGTTCTATTTCTGCATGTGATAGGGCAACTTAAGTCGCCTTCAGCAGGTAGAAGGTTAATAATGTGTTATTCATGATTTACAGAGAGTTTCTACTAACACAGCAATAGTGTTAACTCATTCCATGTGTTTCAGTTGAATATAACTAACTTTTGTTTTGTGGAGTGCTACTGAGGTTTGTATATTTATTTGGCAAGTTAATATCTCGTTATAACGCGGTCAATCCGTAAACCTGGTAAAAACTGTTCCGAAAGAGGGGTCGTTTGAAATTCGAGTACCAAATATAACTCTCAATCACGGATTTCTCATTAATTAAGAATAATGCTAATGATCACATAGTAGAATTGGAAAATTTAACGATTAACGAATACAACCGTGACGAAGCAAATGCCAAACATAAACAGCTGATTTCTCATCCAAAATCATCCAAATCGTTTGGTAAACTTCGATACGCCATCGCGAGTATCAAAGTAATCATACAGGGTGAAATGAAATCGACAAGCAAGAGCGTATCGTGAAGTTGCGAACGACTGATTTATATCAACAAAAGCATCATCTTTCCTCTTATAGATCAGCAGACACACCTGAAAATCAACAAGAGTCGAGTCTCGTATGCCATCCGCCATTGTTGCTTCTCATTGGTCATGGATGATATTTTCCATACGACCATTCACTGTCATTATTTATTTAAATAAGTTAATAAGATAATTACTCATTAATGAGGAACTGTATATTATTAATGTGTTATGCCTTCATTGCGATAATATTTCTTAAAGAATTGTAAATATTCTTATTATTGTTCTAAAAATACTATACAGATCATATTTAGAAATGTGATATGTCAATAAGATAATAGTATGTAGTATTTCTGCGCAGAGTTGTCGTGTTTTGACACATTAACGTACCAAATATCGACTACGCGTATTTATTATGCAATTTATCTATTTATGATGACGCCTAATATGATATAAAATCGTATAATTGTTTCTATTATGGTAAAAAATTATGCTGTTACAGAAGGGCAGGAAACTAGTTTGTTTATTTTGATCTGTCTATATATAGTAACAAACCACATGGTCAGTAGTCACGTGACAACTAATATTGCCAAGTGATTCTGGATCAAAACATTGTCCTTGTATCCAAGTGCGGAATCTCTAGGGAGAGATTTTTTTAGGGGGCG
>JAUTBZ010139340.1:0-13023 GCA_032361785.1 Lepetodrilus galriftensis | reverse complement strand
TCATAGATACGAGATAAGACTTCTTTTTTAATACCTCCAGCATTGTCTTCTACTGTGACAGTATTCTTCTCTATAATTATGGTTATTTTAGGTGTTTTAGTGACTCTTTCTACGAGAACATCTTTTGCATTGGTAAGTAGGTTGAGCAGTACTTGTTTATACTCATTTTTATAGTTGTAAAGCGTAGCATCTTCTGTTATCACCAGCTCTACAGCTATATCACTGTGATTCAATGTATTTTTCATGATTTCTAAGGTTTCTTTAGTTGCCGTAGCTAAAGAAAAATCTTCTTTCTCTTTATGCGGTGCATAAAAATCTTTAAAGTCATCTATGGTATGTGACATAAAGTTTAGTTGAATATTGGCTTCGTTTACTTTTTTATTTAAGTACTCGGAGTTAAGCTCACCATGTTTTTGTGCCTCTTGTATGTTCATAAAGGTATAGCTAAGATGAGAGAGAGGTTGTCTCCATTGATGTGCAATGTTACCTATCATCTCCCCCATAGAGGCTAGTTTACTTTGGTGGACTAAGAGTTCTTTTTGTTCCTCTTTGGATTTTGCTACCATACGCACTTTATATGAGAGTGCTAGTGAGAAGAGTATGGCTTCTATGCTTGCTCCAACATAGAGTGGGTCTATGATGAAGTAGTCATAGCCTATGTGAAATATAGTAAGAAAAACGGCTATGGTCAAGACTAGCCACCCTGCTAGATAAAAATGTGCAGGTTTGTAGCCTTGACGTACACGTATGTAGCCAGCATAGATGAGTGGGAGCATCAAAAATGGTAAAATATAGAATTCTATAATGAGAGATTTATAGAAGAGACTTATGAATATGTCTATTATTAATGTACTGCTACTTAAATGTAAAAAGGTATTGATTTTTGGTAGATATTTTTTTGTATCTAAAAAGTTTATGGTAAAGTACATAGCAAAAAGCCCTGCACTGAGGCTGATAATGTACTCATAGGTGATATTTCTACAAAAGAATGAGTCTATATTCCATAAATTAGCACCTGATATATTATATAGCAGTAAGGTCATAAAAAGTTGCATAAGGGCATAGTAAAGAAAAGAGATATCTTTATTGTAATAGTACATCGCAGCATTATAGATACCGGCCATGATTATAAGACCAAGAATAATGCCTAAAATAAGTTGCATTTTTGAATACTTTACAATAGCATCATAAAAAGTATCTACAGTTGAGACGTAGAAAAATCTAAATGGAATACGGTAGTGTTTTGTTTGAAGTTTAAAGTAATAGACCTGTGCATCAGTATCTCTTTTGTAAGAGAACTTCATATTATTTCTACCATCAAGTTTAAATTTTTCTAAAGATTGAGTAGGGGTAAAGGTGTCTGCTGTAAAGTCTGCATCAGCATAAGTATAAACAAATCTACCAGAAGGAAAAGATGTGCCTAAATCTACTTTGAGCCAGTAGGTGGTATTGGTATCTTGAAAGGTCTCTTCCTTTGGTACAGCAGAAAATTCTTTATCATGCGATTTTATGTTTTTAATGTTAATAGAATCATCATTATTCTTTAATAAAGAGAAAGAGACATTAATATTTTTAAAATAGGTTTTACTTCGGTTAGATTCATAAACATATGTCTCTCCACGCATTTCATAGATACTTACTATAGCAAAATCTTCTTGATTTTCTGTTGCTGAACCATAAGAGCAAAATATTCCTATAAGGGTAATGGTAAATAATAGTATTTTGATCAAACTTTGCATGAGATACTCCTTTATGTTAGAACTATAGCCAAATAATATGAGGAAAAAATGAGGCTCTAAAGTATTTTGACTATCTTCATATAATCTTGATAAAGCATTTATATACTTCATTTTGTAATTTAATTAAAAAATGGAGTATATATATGAACAATATAAAAAAAATAACATTGGTAAGTGTAGCTACATTAGCACTTGTAGGGTGTGGTGATACATATAATAAAGAGAATAATACATCCAAAGGTGGCTTAAAAGAAAGTACACGAAGTGTGAAATACTTGGTAGATACCAATAAAATGAGCCTTTATGTATTTGATAAAGATATGTTAAATAAAAGTAATTGTGATGCAGAGTGTCAAAAAATATGGCCTTTGTTTGAAGGGGCTAATACAGGCAGCGCTGATATAAAAGTACTTGAAGGCACAGACCACTTAGCATATAGAAAACATCCACTATACTTTTTTGCAAATGACAAAACACCTGGAGATATACTGGGAAACAATATAAAAAATGTTTGGCATCTTGTTTTGGCACCAGAAGGAACAATAGATACACAAACCACACTATCTGATACTACAATAACACAAACATACCTCACTGATAAAGATGGTCGTTCCCTTTATACGTTTGATAAAGATACAACCAATGTAAGTAATTGTTATGACAGTTCTCCTACATCTAGTAAAGGCTGTGAAACAACATGGCCGGTATTTTATACTACTGATTTTGGTACATTACCTATAGGAACGAATAATGCAAATTTTGGTACGATAGATAGAGATGCAACGAGAGTAAAGAACGGTGAGTCGCTGAAACAAACTACTTATAAGGGTAAACCTCTTTATTACTTTACACCAGATGCTAAAATAGCTGGTGTAACTCAAGGAGATTGGGTAAAGGGTGTATGGCATTTAGTAGAACTGTCTTCAGTAAAATCTGGTACTCCTCCTCCACCTACAACTACATCTAATAATCTTACTGCAGTTGAAAAAGGTAGAAAAATATTTACCAATCCATCTAAATGTACAAGATGTCATGGTGCAGATGGTCAGACACCGCCACTTGGTATAGATAATGTGATTGCAAAATATGGTGATGCAGGACTTATTACCCAAAAACTAAAAGATATGAGAGACAATGGTAATCCACAAGGACGCAGTGATATTATGGTTGGTATCGCTAAAAAACTTTCAGATGAAGCGATTATTAATCTTAGTGCATTTATTGCCACATTGAAAAAGTAGGTAAAGATGAAAAAAATTATACTATTTATATGTATGACACTTCTTTCTGAGAGTATTATGGCTTTTGAAGCAGGACAGTTGAGCCTAGATACACCTAATGTACTTAAAAAGAATGAAGGTTCTTTTGGAATACGTCACCGTTTTTATGGCAAAGCAGATGACTATAAAAAGTTTTTAGGTACAGATGATGGTGGTAATATGCACTTTGTACTGAAATATGCTGTACTAGATAACCTAGTGATAGGTGTAGACCATACACGAGATCAAAGTGCTTATGGTTTTGGTATCGAGTATGCAAAAGATTTTTTGGACTATGGTGCTGTGGGAGTACGTTTGAATGGATTTAATATAGATGATGCGAAGTTCGATGAACGTCAAAAAAGTTATTTTATCAATGGAGCTTATCAGACAGCAAATTATTTAGATCATGTACGGTTTACTGCCAATGCAGGATATGATGCCTACTATGAACATACTACTCTAGGTTTTGGCATTGATATCAATATGAAAAATAACATTTCATGGTTGACTTTTACTGAAAACTTATCGTTACTCGCAGAGTACTATCCCCAAGTAGACAAAGTAGATGGTGTGAGTGGTAAACATGCATCTTATGCTTTTGGACTTAAGTCCCAAACCTTTGGACATCACTTCGAGATACTTTTAAGTAACTCTACCAACATGGATGCACGAACTATGGCACTAGGTACCAACAGCGACGACCTGCATTTTGGGTTTAACATAAATAGAAAATTTTAAAGGGGAAATTATGAAAAATACTATACTAGGAACAACAATATTTGTATTTTTATCAAGTACTGCACTTTTTGCAGGAGCAAATGCGGGCATAGAACAAGAGGTGCGTTCAGGAGAACAGGTACAACTAACTGGAGTAGAAAGTACACTAGAAAGAGATGGAAAGTTTGTTAGGTTTAACTGGAGACAAACTGATGGGGAAGCTTATGTCTCTTTGTCAAAAAAAAGAAGTCTTCAGGCTACATTTACAGCTCCTATGGTTACAGAAAGTACAGTATTGACCTTTAGACTCACGACAAAAGAAAAGTTTAGAAATAGTAGAAATAAAAAACGTATCTTTAGAAGTAGAGATTATGTTGATGTAATTGTCTTGCCCGAAAAAAAAGCCACAGTAACTAAACCTGTTGAACCAACAGAACCAAGTATTCCCGTAGAAAATAACCCTAATAAGATTATGTTTAAGGGGTTTACCTATCTTCCTGTAAGCTCTCCACTAACTGGACGTATTTGGTTAGATAGAAATTTAGGAGCTACAAAAAAGTGTAATACCCCAACAGATGTCTCTTGTTTTGGAGACTTATACCAATGGGGAAGAAGTACTGATGGACATCAGCTAGTGACAAGTGACTCTCAAGAGGGTATTATTGCGATAGATGAAATATCTAATAAGTTTATGACGGGTACTCCAGAGGATGGTAGCTATTTTTCATACGATGATTGGACTTTCGGTAGTAGAGACATACTTGCTGCCAATTGGTCAAGCACTGATGGAGGTTCTGTGTGTCCTGTTGGGTTTAGAGTTCCCACAATTATTGAGATAGAAAATGAAAAGTTGAATCTAGGTATAGCCAATAACTTTTTAAAGATACCATTGGCTGGGTATAGGTTAGCTAAATCAGCAAATGGAATAGCTGGAAAAAACCAAGAGTTTTCATTATGGTCTACTACCACGGTATTTGCAGGTAGACAAGATGTGGGCTATGGAAAAAGAGTTACAAAGAATTATCCTCTTTATGTAAATGGAGAGTTTATAAGACCTGAGTCTGATACAAGTGTATATGTAGGAAAATTTTTCCATTCTGGAGGAGGAGGCTTTTCTGTTCGTTGTATAAAAGATTGAGACAGATTTATTTGACAAAAGATTGAGCATAGCCTATAATTAAACCCATAAAATACAAGGATAAAAATGGCTAATTCAATCAATAGACTACATGATGTATTTTTCTATGGTTTATATATGGATGAGGAGATTTTAACATCTAAAGGTGTAGTCATCCGCAAGCAAAGAAGTGCTTATGTTGATGACTACGCGTTAAGAGTGGGTGACTTGACTACATTGGTTCGTAAAGATGGTAGTTGTGCCTATGGTATGGTCTATGCTATGACTCAAAAAGAAGTCTATAGTTTATATGAAGGTGATGGTTTAGACACATATGTAGCAGAGGCACTTTTATGTACTTTAGATAATGGAAGCAAGATAGCTGTATTATGTAAAAACTTAGTAGAAATACCAAAAGATGATGAATCCAACAGTGAGTACTTTACGAAATTAAAAAAGTGTATGGAAAAGTATGGCTTACCTATACCTAAAATGGATAATTATAATTATGAAAAATAAAATAGTATTAATTACAGGTGGTAATAAAGGTATAGGGTTAGAGATTACGAAGTTATTTCTAGAACTTGACTACGACATTGTAGTAGTAGCACGAGATTTTGAAGGCTTTGTATTTAAAGAAAAAGTACGTTGTATTGAGTTTGACCTTTCCAAGGTTGAAGATATCGATTTATTGTTAAGTGACCTAGAAAGAGTTGATGTATTGATTAACAATGCAGGGGTTATGTATTCGTTGCCATTTGATGCGTATCCTCAAGCTAAAGTAGAAAGTATGTTGAAGCTTAACCTTGAATCTCCCATAAAACTTATGGAACTATGTAGCAAAAAAGGTGTAAGTCGTATAGTAAACAATGCTTCTGTTGCTGGGTACACAGGTCATCCTGACATCTGGTATGGCATGACTAAGGCAGGACTCATTAATGCTACTAAAAGCTTTGCTAAGTTGTTTGAGGGTAGAGTTGTCGTAAATGCTGTGGCACCAAGTCCTGTAGATACAGATATGCAGAAGGTCAACACTGAAGAAAGAAAAGAAGCTTTTAGAAAATCTGTGATAACAAAACGATTTGCAACAGCAGAAGAAGTGGCAAAAACTATGGTTTGGCTGGCTACGGAGTCCCCAGAATATATCAATGGCACGTGTATTGATATGAATAATGGGTCATTTCCTAGGTAAAGTAAAATGAAACACAAAAAACCAATTGACATAATTACACTATTTTAGAAAGAATAACACTCTTCATATAATCTTGATAAAACAATCTTATACTAGTATAAATCAAAATAGGACAGATAATATGAAAACACTACTTTTAGCCACACTATGCATAGGATTTATCCATGCAAACGACATCTACCAAACACACAACACAACACTACCTGAACTTAAAATGCCAGATAACAATCTGACATTTAAAATGATAGAAGGCTATCAAGACTACAAAGTAGTAGCGACACACTACCGAACTGATAAAAATGAAATACGTTATATTTTGGCTAATCCAATAGGATATAATGCACTTAAAGAAAAACAAAAAGTAATGCCAGAGGGTTCTAAAATAGTGAAAATAGGGTGGTCTGTAAAAAAGATGCCTACATTTCCTAATGCTCTTGAAGCAGATACCATACAAAGGGTAGAGTACATGGTCAAAGATTCTAAAAACTTTGATGCCAATGGTGATAACTGGGGTTATGCACGTTTTGTAAAGAAAGAGGGTAAGTATATGGCTTGGGATAAAGGTACAAAAGGGTGCATATCTTGTCATAGTTCTGTAAAAAATACAGATTATCTCTTTACTAAACTACAGGCTACTTTTTAGTAATGCCATACAACATCCTCATCGTAGAAGATGAGCCTGATATTGTAAGGCTTATTCAAAATCGTTTAAAGAGTGAAAAGTTTGATGTGACTATTGCTATGGATGGTAAAGAAGCATTAGACTATATAGTCTCAAATCATTATGATTTGGTGACATTAGACATTATGTTGCCCCATGTTGATGGTTTGACTTTATGTGAGAATGTTCGTAAACGTCATAAAGATTCTCTTATACTCATCATCTCTGCGTTAGATACGATGGAACAAAAAGAAAAAGCCTACCTATTAGGGGCAGATGACTACATCCCTAAGCCCTTTTCTCCTAAATTAGTAGCTCTTAAAATCGAGTCATTACTTAAAAGACGTGTAGAGATACTCAATGCACCTCTGCCTTTTTATGCCAATATACAACATGATACACAATTAAAACAGTTTTATATACAGGGGCATCCTCTTTTATTGACGCTCAGTGAATATACTATTTTTAGAATACTCTTTGAGACAGCTAAAAAGGTATTTTCAAAAGAAGAGTTGTCTCAAATACTGTATAATGAAGATATTGGCAATATAGACAAAGAGGGCATAGGTACACATATCTATCAACTGCGTAAAAAAATAGCACTGCTAAGTGAGGATAATATTATTAAGACCATAAGAAATGTAGGATATACACTGTATGAATGCTAAAACCTATCTGATTGTATATTACTCTATGGCAGGTATTATTATTGCACTTTTTACTGCGATAATGACATATATTATTATTGGTGTGCCTATTGGTCAAAAGATGATATTTAAAATCTTTTTGACTATTCTTGCAACATTGCCTATTATTGGCATACTTAGCTACGTGATAGGGGCTTGTCTCTCTCGTAGGCTTGCTGCGATTAGCCATTGTCTCAATGACATTAGTGAAGATAAGTTTTTAACAGATAAACATGAAGAGCGTATTACGGATATCTCAGCTATACATGACTCAATACATCAACTTTCTCATAGACTTGAAGAGTCTATTTCTACACTTAAAAACTCAAACCAACAGCTAAACAATATGATACTCTCCCTCTCTCATGACATTAAAACACCTTTGACCATCATAGAAGGCTATTTAGAAGAGTTAGAAGATGACATGGTAACAGAAGCGCAAAAACCTGTTGTCATTGCTACGCTTAAAAAAGAGACCGCATACATCAATGAACTTAGCTCAGAAGTCATACATTACTTGCAGTCACTCGAAAGTAAAGCACAAAAAGAGACTATAGCATTAAAAGAGTTTTTACATGACGAAGTTTGCCCATTATTGCGTGTTGAAAAATCTGTAATATTAAAGTGTGAGGTAGAAGAAGACTTTAGCATATCCTTTGACCGTATGGCACTTAAAAATATATTGGTCAACCTTTTACACAATGCAACCAAGCATACCCAAGAAGGAAGTATTACTGTTAAGTCTTTTGAGAATAGTATTGTTGTAGAAGATACAGGGATAGGGATTGATAGTAAAGATGCAGAGATGATTTTTGAACCATTTTATTGTTTAGATGAAAGTAAAAATAGAGAGAAAAATGGTTTTGGCTTAGGTCTGTCTATTGCTAAGAATCTAGCAGTAACCAATGGATATATACTACGTTTAGATGTGACTTACACTGATGGTAGTAGGTTTTTATTGGTTAAAAATGATGATGAATAATATATCTTATAATAGTACTTAAAAATACGAATATGGATAGATGTGGTAAGTATTGTTTATTAGAAAGATAAAAGTTGTTTGGGAGGTTTAGAGATGATGAAATATTTTAGATATATAATGGTTATGGTAACAATAAACACTTTAGGTGCATCTGAAATAACAAAATATATAGATGTTGCAATGGTTACAAAAGATAATACACTGATGGCATTATCATCTTATGCAAAAGAAGAACATTCTATTAGTTTTTGGAGTGTAGATGGTTTAACTTTTAAACTAATAAAAAAGTTTGATTTTGATGATGATAATTATATTAGCGATATGGATTTTTCAGATGATGGGAAGTATCTAGCAGCTGGAATCAATAAAATAATTTATATTTGGGATACTAAAACTAAAGCACTTGTTAAAAAAATAAATAATTTACATGAGCTTACTATAGTTAAATTTTCACCTACTGGTAAATATCTTGTGGCAGGTGATGATAAAAATAGACTTATGTCATGGCTTGTTGAAGATAATTTTAGCTTTTATATGCAAGTAGAAGGTGATAAAGCAGGATATAAAGGAAAATACAAAAAAGATATGGGCATAAATGTGCTAGCATTTAGTCCAGATGAAAAATACCTTGCGGTAGGATTTGAAGATAAAGATACACAGATATATCAAATTCAAAGTAAATTTAAAAAAATTGCTACAATACAAAATGCCAATAACCCAGCTTATGAGATATTTTTCACACCTAACAATGAATATATTATAATAAGTGGAAATAATGGGATAAATGAGGTTTTTAATGCAAATATACCATTTAAAAGAGTAAAAATATTTACAGCTGAAGCTGATGAACTCTATTCTGCAGCACTCTCAACTGAAGGACGATACTATATTACATCTAGTGATTATAATGGTCTTATACAAGTATGGGATATAAAGAAACATTTTAAGAATATAGTAACATTAAAGGGACATAATGAGTATACAACATCACTTCAATTTATTCATCATAATAAGTATATTATTTCTGCTGGAGGAGATGATAGTATTAAATTATGGGAAGTAGGTAAATGGCATGAGGTAGGAAGTCTAACTATAGATGAGAAACATCAGTTTCAATATAAGAAAAAAAGATGAAATAAATTGTAAGATTTTGGATTCCAATGCCATATGTAGTGATGTATGAAGTATAAGATTCTATTGATACAATACTTAAGATTGAAAATAGGAAAAATATGAACTGGCTTGCACATGTATTTCTTTCAGAAAACCATATAGAACATCAACTCGGTAACTTACTTACTGACCCTCTTAAAGGTAAGGCTTGGGAGGGTGCAAGTACACGTATACATGCGGGTATAAAAATGCATATGCGTATAGACTCGTTTACTGATACACATCCACTTGTCTCACAAAGTAAAGCTATACTCACACCAAGGGGACATCTTAAAGGGGTAGTACTCGATATTTTGTATGATCATTTTCTAAGTCTGCATTGGGATAGGTTTTGTACTATTCCCAGAGAGGTGTTTTTGGATGACTTTTGTTTTAAAGCACTCGAAAATGTAGAGAGGTATCCTCAAGAGGCAAAAAGTATTATTACCCGTGTAGTTGGCAACAGACAACTCTCTAGTTATGAACATATGGATGGTGTGGTTGCAGCTTTTGGGCGTATAGACAGACGACTCTCGGACAGAGCATTGAGTAAGGATAATTGTGAGCGTTACATCCCTCTTATAGCTAAAGAGAGAGAAGAATTAGAAGAAAAATTCCTCATCTTCTTTCCCGAACTTATGAAAGCAGTAAAAGAGACATGCCACCGCGAGGATGTGGTGCATTGGAAAGTTTAAAGTTTAAACCCTAAATGTTTGGCAATACCTTCTGCATAAGCGTCATCGGCCATCTTAAAATAGCTTAGTTGTAGTCTTACAATCTCCTCAGGTACACCTGCCATAGAATGGGCAATATTTTCGACTAAATCAGCTTGTTCATTTGCTTTCATGAGGCGATAGAGTGCACCTGCTTGTGCAGTATCTGCTTCTATAGATGTATCATATGCAAACCTGTCTGCATTGCCATCTATTTTTAAGGGTGGCTCATTTGTTTCATTGGTTTGCGCTATAGAGGCATAGTGACTAGGTTCATAGTTTGTACTTGCCCCTCCATTATCATCATGTCTCATATAACCATTTCTGTAATTATTCGTTACTTCATTTATGGATTTATTGATGGGTAACGAATTATAATTTACACCTAATCTATAACGTTGTGTATCAGGGTAAGAAAAAAGTCTACCTTGAAGCATTTTATCTGGGGAAAACCCTATGCCTGGTACTTTGTTTGAAGGTGAAAAAGCAACTTGTTCAACTTCTGCAAAGTAATTTTCTGGATTTTTATTAAGTTCAAGTACACCAACCTCTATAAGTGGATAATCAGAATGAGGCCAAACTTTCGTAACATCAAATGGATTGATATGGTAGCTTTCTGCTTCTATTTCTGGCATGATTTGTACATACATTGTCCATTTTGGGAAATCTTTATCTGCGATAGCATTAAACAAGTCTTCTGTGGCATAGTCTGGGTTTTCTCCTGCAAGACGTGTAGCTTCGTTTGCGCGTAGTGTATGGTTACCTTGTCGTGTTTTAAGATGAAACTTTACCCAAAATCGTTCATTATTTACATTGATAAAACTGTACGTATGACTACCATATCCATTCATCTTCCTGTATCCATCAGGTGTACCACGATTAGAAAATAGGGTGGTTAATTGGTGTAGTGATTCAGGTGTTTTAGACCAGAAATCCCATTTCATAGTATTTGAGGGTAAGTTGGAGTTTGGGAGTCTTTTTTGTGTATGTATAAAGTCAGGGAATTTTATGGCATCTCGTATAAAAAAGACAGGAGTGTTGTTCCCAACCAAATCCCAATTTCCTTCATCGGTATAAAATTTAGTAGCAAAACCTCTAGGGTCACGTGCTGTATCGGCAGAACCTCTTTCTCCTCCTACCGTGGAGAAACGGGTAAAAGTATGGGTTTTCTTACCAACTTTTGCAAAAATAGAGGCTTTAGTATAGGCTGTAATATCATGTGTAACTGTAAATATGCCATGTGCTCCAGCACCCTTTGCATGTACAATACGTTCTGGTATCTCCTCTCTATCAAAATGCGCTAGTTTCTCCATAAGTAAAACATCTTGCATTAGTATAGGACCGTGTGCTCCTGCAGTGATAGAATTTTGGTTGTCTTCAACCTGTCGTCCATTTTCCATTGTAAGTTTTTTCATGATTAATCCTTTTATTTATGGATAATTATTATCCTTTAAGTAGTATATAGTATTTAAACTTAAATAATAATTTTTTTCTTTTAAAAATTATTCTTCTTAATACGTTCTTAATTTTATTTCGAGATAATGACAAACATAATAAAATGAAGGATGTACAGTAGATGAAATTATTTGAGTTTTTGGGTTTTGGAAAAAAAGAAAATAAAGAAGTTTTAGAAAAAAAGAAAGCAGGTTGGGATCTAGCAAGTGCCAAGATTAAAACATGGATGTTTGTATTGGCAATATTGGCTGAGATAGGCTTACTTATATTTGTTGCAAAGTCTTATGGTATTTTTGGAGAGGGTATTCCTTTAGGTGCTAAAGTGGCTGTAATAGACTTCAAAGAACCTGTAACACAAGAGTATGTTAATAAAGTAATAAAAAGTATGGATGAGGTAAAAGATGATAAGGCGTACAATGAAGTCCTTTTCATTATGAATTCTCCAGGTGGTTCACCTACTGCCTCTGAGGAACTTAGTGAATATCTCAAAGATTATACGAAAGAAAAAAATGTCACTATGTATATTCAGTCTATAGCTGCCAGCGGAGGATACTATATAGCCTCAGCCATTAAGCCACTCATAGCCAATAAAAATGCTATGGTAGGTTCTATAGGAGTAATACTTCCACATTATAGTGTGGAAAAACTTGCAGAGAAGATAGGGATAGAAGAGGATGATTTGAGTTCAGGTGAGTACAAAAAGCCTATATCATTCTTTAAAAAAGTAGGTGACAAAGAAAGAGCTTACCTAAAAGAACAACTTCTTACTCCCACCTATAATAACTTCATAGACTCTGTCGCAGCCAATAGGAATATAGATAGAGCTAAACTTTTACCCTATACTGAGGGTAAAATCTTTGTAGCCAATAGTCCAGAAATAAAAGATGTATTGGTAGATGAGGTTTTGGTACTACATAGACTTAAAGCACGTATTAAAAAGAGATTAGACAAAAAAATAAGTTTTGTAGACATCATGCCATCAGATGAACTAGGCTTCTTAAAAGACAAGATAGAGTTTAAATTTTCTTTAGATTCTAAGTTTGACGAAGGGTTGAGATAAACCTCTCATTTTTTCCTCATTTTCTTATGGCATACTACTTTAAAATATGTCATAAGGAAACTTCACTTGAAACATTTCTATAAAAAAATCACTACATTTTTAGGTACATGGACAGGGTCTATACTTTTTGTATTGCTTATCACTAGTACGGTAGCACAAAGCTTTATTATCCCTAGTGGGTCAATGAAGTATACGCAACTTATTGGTGACATGGTGATAGGACAAAAGTATGCTTATGGCATACCTACACCACGTTTGCCCATGTTAAATACACCTATGCTACCAGA
>JAUTBZ010139339.1:0-28554 GCA_032361785.1 Lepetodrilus galriftensis | reverse complement strand
TGCCAATGCTTCGCATTGGCTACAAAGGTACCGCCCCTATGGGGCTTTATTATTTAAGATTTTTGATTTTTGTGCAACATGTTATACACACTAACAGCAACGTGTCTTAAAACTTAACAATCGCTGATTCTAGGAATGATATTTTCCTTACCACTAAGTGCACTTAGGCTGACACGAAGGTTTCACTTAGCCCTTTGTTGCTTTTGCTTAGTGTAATCTTAGTGTCTTTCCTTGTGTACCTATTGGATAGCACACGGATTTTACGGATTCTACGGATTTTCACGGATTTTCTTAGCACGACATTTTTTTATGGTAGGATCTCGCACTAGATAGGATAGCACACGAATGTTACGGATTTACACGAATTTTCTTAGTAGGATTCCCATCTTGATTCTGCACTAGATAGGTTAAATAATTTGTGGTTTTTAGGCAGTCTGCCCCTCCAATAAAAAGTAACTTTCAAGACATTTCAAGATCAACTATCAAAAAAATCATAAAAAAACCTATCTTTGCCTTATATGGTACATCATCATATTTTTCACTCAAACAAAAAATTGAATTATGAAAAAGGTTTTATTTTTCTTAGTAGCTTGTTTTTCAATAGCTACTTTTACTTTAACTTCTTGCAAAAAAGATCCAGTGACTACGGATACTGTTAGTTTTAAAACTGACATTTTACCAATTATGACTGCAAATTGTAGTACTTCAAAATGTCACAACACAGCTGCTCACAAAAAAGACTTAATTTTGGAGACACATGCTGTGATAGCTGCCAAAGCTGGTGGATTATTAAAAACGATGAATCATGAAAATGGTGCTAGCCCAATGCCTAAAGATAAGGCCAAGTTAGCACAATCAATTATTGACAAGTTCAGCAAATGGATTGACGAAGGTAAAAAAGATAACTAAATGAAGTATTTGTTTTTTGGATTTTTGATTTTTCTGGGCTTTTCTTTTAATGCTTGTTATTATGACAATGCAGAAGATTTGTATCCTGAAACAGCTGTTTGTAAAACGGCAGACATGAGTTATTCTGACAATATCAAACCTATTTTAAATTTCTATTGCATCAGTTGCCATAGTACTGCTTCTCCGCAAGGAAATGTTAATTTGGAAGGTTATGATAATTTAAAAATTTCTGTGAATAATGGGACTTTCGTAAAATCCATAAAACATGCTTCGGGCGTTTCTCCTATGCCTAAAAACCAAGACAAACTTGATGATTGTACTATCAAAAAAGTGGAAGCTTGGATTGCGCAAGGCGCCTTGAATAATTAAAAGTTCTTATCGTTAAATAAAAGAGGCTGTCTTGAAGGCAGCCTCTTCTTATTTGATCCAATTATGAAGTAAATAGAATTACTATAATACCTATCTTTACTGAGTAAAAATCAATTTTCTACAAAAAATCAACAAGATGAAAAAGATCTCAATTTTCCTTTTATCCGTGCTACTTATTGGAGGTATTGTAGGCTATTTTCAATGGAATAAGCCCCATCAAGACATTGGCGCAAGCAAAGAAGACTTATCCATCAAAGCGGCGGATTTACTCGCTGCTTATGAACAAGACGAAACAAAAGCAAACACGAAGTACTTAGAGAAGCTCATTATCGTTAATGGAGTGATAAAGAACATAGAAAAGGGGGATACTGGTGAAATTACCTTTACTTTAGCTACTGGAAACGATATGTCTTCTGTCATTTGCAACTTAGACCCACTCACCAAGCATGGTGATCTTAATGTAAAAATAGGTGAAAATATTAAACTAAAAGGACTTTGTAGTGGTTTTCTAATGGACGTAATCATGGATAGATGTGTCTTAGTAAAATAGAATCCACTTTTTTGAAAAATAAAAATGAAAAAAATGAAAAAAATCTTGTTGTTCAGTCTTTTCTCTCTATTCTTTTTTGCGCAAGCGAATGCTCAGAGAATTGGTACTAGAAAAGGAGAAGTCGCTTTTCACTCTGATGCTAAACTAGAACAAATCGACGCTGTCAATCAATCAGCTAGTGTTGTTTTTGATTACATAAGCCATAAAATTCAATTTGCGGTTTTAATTAAAGGGTTCCTTTTTAAAAAGGCATTGATGCAAGAGCATTTTA
This sequence comes from Lepetodrilus galriftensis, assembly GCA_032361785.1. Taxonomy (NCBI): domain Eukaryota; kingdom Metazoa; phylum Mollusca; class Gastropoda; order Lepetellida; family Lepetodrilidae; genus Lepetodrilus; species Lepetodrilus galriftensis. Next base: position 26,455 of record JAUTBZ010139339.1, on the reverse strand, counting down.
ATGAAAATTACATGGAAAGTTCCAAATACCCAAAGGCAACTTTTAAAGGAAAGTTTGATAACATACTTGAAATTAAAGATGCTGGAACTCACGAAACCACAGTAACCGGCAAGCTGACTATACATGGTGTCACAAAAGAAGTGACTGTTCCTGTCGTTGTGGAAGTAAGCAAGGAATCATTTGTTGCTAAAGCAAAATTCGATGTAGTTTTGGCTGATTATAATATCCAAATACCAGCAATGGTTAAAGGCAAAGTAGCTAAAACAGTCAGTATTAGCGTAAAAGCTGACTTAAAGTCCTTATAGAATACCACACTTTTTGAATAAAAAGTGCCTGTTCTTAGATAAAAGAGCAGGCACTTTCTTATTTTTGGCTCAAAATAAAATCTGATGAAGTACTTACTCCTAGTTTTTCTTTTTCTAAGCTCCTTAAATGTGTATGCACAAACACCCGATGAAGACGACCTTCTAGCTTCTTTAGGAGAAGAGGAAACCACAGAGATTGTGAATGCAAGTTTTAAAACCAATCGAGTAATAAATTTGCATTCGCTAGAGAACACTGCTGCAGGTGTGATGGATTTTAAAATATCCCACCGGTTTGGTTTTTTGAATACTGGTGCATACGAACTATTTGGTTTGGATAATGCAAGTATGAGACTTGGATTTGACTTTGGTTTGACGGACAAGCTGTCTATTGGTGTTGGGCGAGCATCTTACAAAAAAACTTATGATGGTTTTTTGAAGTACAAACTCTTTCGACAAAAGACTGGGAAAAAGTCATTCCCTTTGACGATTGCGTACATTGGCACCATGGCTGTATCTACATTAAAAACGCCAGTAGGGAAACCAAAACCACTTACTAGTTCAAGAATGTACTATACACACCAATTATTGATGGGCCGTAAATTCTCAAAAAATATATCTTTCCAAGTAGCACCGATTTTGGTTCATCGCAATATGGTTCCACTTCGTGCTCTTGACAATGACATCATTTTAATTGCGATGGCTGGCCGTATAAAATTCAATAAATGGATGGCAGTGAATGCCGAGTTTATCCCAATAGTATCAGGGCGAGTGGAAGATGGTATTACGAATTCTATTTCTCTTGGCGTGGATATTGAAACAGGCGGGCACGTTTTTCAATTACAATTTACAAATTCTACTTCAATGTCTGACCACAGTGTTTACACAGAAACAATTGGTGATTGGGCTAAGGGAGATGTTCACTTTGGTTTTAATATATCTCGGGTCTTTACTTTGTGGGAAAAGAAACTGCCTAAACCAAAAGACTTTTAAACGAAAATTTCAACCAAGCATCTTCACCAAATGCTCCCGTCCTTTCAACCAACGCCTAATAATTAATATGGAATCTTGATGATGTGTATCTGGTGTAATCACAACTCGGATAGCTTCTAAGTCAGAACCTATACTATCCTCTTGACTCACATAGCCAAAACCTTGATAATCACCATTTTCAACCAAGATTATTACTTTTTCTTCTAGGCTTCTTCCTCGATCTATTATTACAAATGACTTACTACTTATTCGACTCAAATAAGCCATTGCCTCTTCTGCTCGATCATTATAAGTTTCGATCTGTTCTTGTTGAATACAAGCACCTAGGCATTTTTTTATATGAAAATTAAAGCAAGGTTTTTGGACTTTTTCAATCCCTGAAAGTCTTAGACATAAGCCATATTCACTCGCAGCCAAACGAAGTCGCCCTCGAGCCGTAGCTTTTTTGGGAAAGTCCGCTAACAATTTGAATTTATTTTTTTTTGCCTCAGCTCTAGTCATTTTGCCACTATCAAAACAAATATAACCCGCATCATTTACATAAGACCAAATAACTACTGGCAATAATTTTCGCCGCAAGGCACGATTAAGCTTTGGCTGTAAGCGCTTGATTTCGGAAGATTCAAAAAGTAGTGCCGCCAACTCACTACCTGTAATTTCCCAAGAAATATCGGCGACATACTCATGAATCAAATTACCCTTTGTCGTGCGATCCGCAAAATGCTGCATAATGCGTTTACGTATATTGAGTGCCTTGCCCACATAGATGACATCACCTTCCATATCATGCATATAGTAGACACCTGTCTCGTCAGGAATCGTGTGCAAAAAATCGAGTGTAATTTGCTTTGGTAGCCGAGAGGCTTTAAGCCCTTCATTCACTAAAAGGTTCAGTTCTTCTTCTCCTTTTTTCTTGTTCAACGCACGTTCTAATAATTCAGTTGTAGCCAATGCATCCGCCAAAGCTCGGTGTCTATCTTTCACCTGAATCCCAAAAGTATTTATCAAATTCCCAAGGCTATAGGATCGATGGCCAGGAAAAACTTTCCTCATCAGACGAACGGTACAAAGTTGCTTGCGCGAAAAAGTAAATCCTAAGGCTGCAAACTCCTTGCGTAAAAAACCATAATCAAATGCCACATTGTGCGCTACAAAAATAGCTCCTTCTGTCATTTGTACTATTTTCTTGGCTATTTCGTGAAACTTGGGTGCTTCTGCAACCATATCATTGGTAATACCAGTGATACGTGTTATCTCCCAAGGAATGGAGCGCTCTGGATTGACTAAAGATTCAAATTTATCAATAATCTTCTCCCCATCATACAATACGATACCGACCTCTGTAATACGTCCATTTCTAGAAGTACCAGTCGTTTCTAAATCGACGATTGCATATAGTGTGTCTGACAATTGAGTAGGTATTAGCTTCCACAAAGGTAAGAAAACGCCACTATAAAAACAAATAATTTCACCATGAAACAAATTAATTCAAGTTTTCAAGCAAGAAATATTGGACCACTTCAAAAATCTCATAAGGAATATACGTGTGTATAACATCCAAATAAAAATCTTTACCTTAGCATTAAAAATGCGAACCATTCTATTCCTTTTTTCTGCTTTACTACTAGCAGGTTGCTACTCTACTCAAAAACTTCAACACTCTTCCGTTTTCTCTCCCAAAGAAAAAGACCTTATCTTAGCTGGAAAACGAGACCAATCCATGCGAGTCTTGCTCATTACAAATCCAAAAGATTCTGTAATTTTAAGAACAAAAAGTAAGGCTTTCCCCGTCGCTCCTAATGATAGTTTGCTCAATTATTTTTCGGATAGATTATATGCGACGGTTCGAGATCCTGCTCATCCTGGTGTTGGGATAGCTGCTCCACAAGTTGGCATTCTAAAAAATATTATTTGGATTCAACGCTTTGACAAAGAGCACAAACCATTTGAAGTTTATTATAACCCTAGAATAGATAAATATACAGAGCTAAAACAAACAGTACTAGAAGGCTGCCTTTCAATACCTAATATTCAAGACACCTTACACATGCGAGCATATGCCATTTTGCTCCAATATGATAACCCTAAAGGAGAACATATTTGTGAAATGATTGAGGATTTTACAGCCGTTATTTTTCAACATGAAATTGATCACTTGAATGGCATTTTATTTACGGATCATTTGAAGAAGGAAAAAGAACATAACCTTGGACATGATTTGGATTAGATATCCAAGGTTAAATCAAAATCACTCTAACCCATATTGTTTAATCTTACGGTAAAGTGTTCTTTCTGAAATACCCAAATCTTTAGCAGCTTCCTTTCTACGATTATTATGCTTGTCTAATGCCTTACGGATAAATTCTTGCTCCATTTGTTCTAGAGAAAGCGATTCTTCAATGACTTCTGCTTGCTCATAATAGGCTTTCATGTTGGCATCTACGACAGTAGGTTTGTTATCACTATTATCCACCCAATTTTCTACGGTTGGCTGCTGATTATAAAAATCATTTGAGGAAACTGGTTCCATGTATTTTTCAGTACGTGGAGCCGCAATTGGATTAGACTCTACTAAGAAATTGGTAGATTCATATTCTGGCATGTGCAGATTATTTGACTTCACTAATTCATGCACCAATTTTTTCAATTGGGTCATGTCCTTTTGCATATCAAATAAAACTTTGTAAAGAATATCTCTTTCATGCCGGAAGCTTTCTTGAGCATCATTAATAGCAGGAAAATGCGTTTGTAAGATAGTCGGTTTAATGGATAAAATATCTTCCGCTGTGATGATTCTATTTTCCGAAAGGACCGATAATTGTCCTGCTAGATTTTTTAATTCTCTGACATTTCCAGGCCAAGCATAATTCAATAAAAGCCTTTCCGCTTCTTCATTTAACACGATGGGATCCGTTCGATATTTATCAGAAAAATCTGCTACAAATTTTTTGAAAAGAATTGCAATATCTTCCCGGCGCTCTTTTAAAGAAGGTACATGAATAGGAACAGTATTCAAACGATAAAATAAATCTTGTCGGAATTTTCCTTTCTGAACTTGTTTATCCAAGTCTACATTGGAAGCAGCTACGACTCGAACATTGGTCTTTCTAACCACGGATGAACCTACACGCATGAACTCACCGCTTTCCAAAACACGCAATAAATAAGATTGTGTGTCCTTCGGCATTTCTGAAATTTCATCCAAAAAAATCGTCCCATTATCCACCGTCTCAAAATATCCTTTTCTATCAGCCGTCGCTCCTGTAAAAGCTCCTTTGTCATGCCCAAAAAGTTCCGAGTTGATAGTTCCTACGGGGATTGCTCCACAGTTAACCGCAATAAAAGGATGATGCTTTCTTGCACTCAATGCATGTATCACCTTGGAAAAAACTTCCTTCCCTACTCCACTTTCCCCGCTTATCAAAACAGTCAAATCTGTATTCGCCACCCGAACACTAGTCTCCAAAGCTTGGTCTAACGCCAATGATCGACCTACAATTCCAAACCTCCTTTTTACTTCTTGAATATTCATAATTTAAGCTTTCGGTTCTTCAACAATTTCACCTCTCATAGAGCCACTTGTCCCACTAATCATTTTTACGAAAGTATAATCTCCCTTTTTGAGAATCCCTTTTTTTGGAAAATTAACCATTTTATTTTGAGACGTTCTGCCTTTAAAGTCATCGACCGAACGCTTGGAATTACCTTCAATTAAAACTTTAAATACTTTGCCTATATCTTTTTGATTATGTGCATACGAAAGTTGATTTTGCAATCTAATCACTTCAGCCAATCTTCTTTTCTTCTCTTTTTCTGGAACATTATCTTGCAAGTTTTTATGCGCTGGAGTACCTGGTCTATCCGAATATGCAAACATATAAGCCATGGAATATTTTGCTTCTTCCATCACTTTCAAAGTATCCTCGTGATCTTCAACAGTCTCTGTACAAAAACCCGTCATCATGTCCGAAGAGATCGCACAATGCGGAATAATATCATAAATTCTTTTGACTTTATCTAGATACCATTCTTGATCATAAGTTCGATTCATTAATTCTAAAATTCTAGAACTACCCGCCTGCAAAGGAAGATGAATATAATTACAAATGTTTTCATGATCCCGAATCGCATACAAAACCTCGTCTGTAATATCCTTTGGATGCGAAGTAGAAAACCGAACACGTAAGTCAGGGTGAACATTTGCCACAAGCACCAATAATTGTGCAAAAGTCATGGCATCTCCTGTCTCCGGATTTGTCCATTTATAAGAATCTACATTTTGCCCAAGCAAGGTTACTTCCCGATAACCTTTTTGGAATAAGTCTTCTGCTTCCGCCAAAATAGAATAAGGCTCTCTACTTCTTTCACGTCCTCTAGTAAAAGGCACCACACAAAAAGTACACATATTATCACAGCCACGCATGATTGAAATAAAACTAGAAATTCCATTTTTATCCAATCTTGAAGGCATGATATCATCATAGGTTTCTACACGAGAAAGAAAAACATTCATACTTTTTTCTCCTCCTTCTACTGCTGCCACTAGATTGGGCAAATCTCGATAGGCATCTGGACCGACGACCATATCTACAATCTCCTCATCCATCAAAGAGGCTTTCAACCTTTCTGCCATACAACCAAGTACACCGACCTTAATATTTTTATTAGTTTTTTTGAGCGAGCTATAAAAATCCAATCGCTTTTTGATTGTTGTCTCTGCCTTTTCACGAATAGAACAGGTATTGACTAAAATCAGATCTGCCTCTTCTATATTTTGGGTATTTCCATAATCCATGGTATCCAAGACAGAAGCCACGATTTCAGAATCATTAAAATTCATCGCACACCCATAGCTTTCAATATAGAATTTCTTTGACTTCGTTTCATCACTCTTTCTCGTCAAAGGGTTTCCCTGAATACTTTCATCCATTTCCTTTTTGACGGAAATTTGTATCAATTTTTGATCAGACATGGTTTTCTCTTAACTGGTTGCTGCTTGCGCAAAATAATGCCCAAAGATATGGTTTTTGGAGGAATTATATGCCATTTTGGCAGATTTTTATAAGGATTCTCTTCATTTTGATTCTTCCAGGAAATACCGAATTAGATAAACCCACCTTTAGCGGAGAAAACTCCTAATTAATTGGTACATTTGCACCATGATGATTCAATCCAAAAACATTCATAAAGCGTATGGCAACCTCAACGTTTTAAACGGGGTCAACCTTTCAGTAGAAAAGGGAGAAATGGTCTCCATTGTAGGAAAATCGGGTGCTGGAAAAAGCACTTTCCTCCATATATTGGGGACGTTGGACTTGCCAGATTCTGGGCAGCTTATCATCAACGGACAGCAAACCGACAACCTTTCCCCAAAGGAATTAGCCCTTTTTCGCAATCAAAATATTGGATTTGTCTTTCAATTTCATCACCTGCTCCCTGAATTTACAGCTTTAGAGAATGTATGTATTCCAGGTTGGATTCAGAATAGACCCGATGCTGAAATCAAGCAGCGAGCTAAAGAGATATTAGATTTTCTTGAAGTTGGGGATAGACTAAATCACAAGCCTACCGAATTATCTGGTGGCGAACAACAACGGGTTGCTATCGCCAGAGCTGTCATCAATAACCCAGCAGTTATTTTTGCAGACGAGCCTACAGGAAATTTGGATACGCAGACTTCTGAAGAATTACACAAATTCCTTTTGAAATTAAGAGATGAATTCAATCAGACGATGGTGATTGTTACACATAGTCAGGAGTTGGCGGCGATATGTGACCGTAAGATTGAAATGATTGATGGTCGATTTGAGTAAAATTAGACTTCTACTCTACTTCGCCCAATAAAGCCCCAAAATCATCGAACCTGTAAGACTCCGTTTTTAGCGGAAGCAATTCAAAAACAGAATCCCCATACAACTCATCAAGTGCCTGAATGCTATTATTTGTCCGTAGCTCCAATTGCCCTTTTCTAAATTGCTCGTATCTCCAATCCAGTGTCTTTTGCAACTTCGCATACATCTCTTCATAAACCTCCTCCGACGGATCTTTCAAAGGCACAATATCTGCCGCTTTGAAAAGGCCATCGTGCCTAGTTACAAAAGTACCGTCTTTGATAATGTAAAAGCAAGATTCTAGCCATTTGGTTTCTTCTCCAAAGAACTTCGCATAGAGCATGAGTTGAATATCTTCTTTGTTTTTCAACATTGTTTTCCGAAAGGTCTTACCTCCCCATTTTAAATCTACTATTAAAAATTGTCCGTCTCTTTCAAGGACGACGTCTGTGATTCCTTTGATTGGATTGATGCCTAATTTTCCTTTGAGCGTCTCTTCGGTGGCTACGACTTTCCAATGATTTGTTCTGAGTGCTTGCACAAAGCTCAAAATAGAAAAATACAATTCCTTGCGAAAAGCTGCTAGATCAGGCTCTTTTCCATATTCCAAAAAAGGCAAACCTTCCGCCTGAATAAGCTCCATAAATACCTTGTTAAACCATTCACTAATGGCATCATTATCAGTTAGTTCTAGCTTATTAACTAAAAGTATTTCGATTGCCTTATGTGCGATATTTCCTTTGATGGCATTGACCTCTTTTATCTTTGTCAAAGAGGATCCGTAGAGTTTCATCTGCTTGCGCAAAACCCAAGTGTGTGGGTAAAATATAAGATTTTCCAATCCAGTTACGGCAAAAATTTGTTCCTCTTTATTCAACTCCAAAGCCGCCATATCTGTCATAGCCCCTTCTTCAAAAGAATGCTTTGGAATTATTTCTCTGTTGGGCCTTTCGGCAAAAAAGGAAGTGTTCTTGGTGATGACTTCTATATTTTCAATCATCGCTTCCAGCTCAAAATTCAAGGGATGTTTGTCCGCATATTTCCCTTCTACTTTTGCTGGAACCACAAAAATCAATCTGTTCGATGCCAAATAGAAAGGTTGGTAACGCATCCATTTGCGCAAGCGATTCTGCACATCGGGCATCGTCAATTCAAGTCCATTAGATTCCAAGTAGGTCCTTTCGGACAAATTCCAACTCGCAGCAATATACTCACTGCCAGCACTGACAAAATTAAACCAAATAATCTCTTTACTTGGAAAGACTATGGCTCCTGGATTTTGAGAAAAATTGGAAGCCCCAACTTCCCGTTCTTTAAAAGTCGCTGGCGTAGCTTGAATCACGATTTGGGTCAACTTCTCTAAATCCAACATCGAAACAGACTGCTCATCAACCGCATCCAATAAGTCCAGCAAATCTAAAGACAACCGATAAATACTTTGATAGATGGCTCCTGAAAATTGGCTTCCCAATCGAGTTTTGGCCCAAGCTGCCAAATGCTGATAAATAGAAAAAACTTCTGCTTTAGGAATGCGAGCTTTTTGGGAATAAGTCTTTCTATCAAACCAAAATTTATACTCAAACATTGCTTTCGAAATATCAGCCTCTTCGATCTTATCTGAATTTTTAAAATCTTGAATGGCATACATCCATTGCTCATTCTCAAAACCAGGACGTTGCTGTAAAGCACCTGCCAATCTAGAAGACAAATGATTATGCAAAGGTGAATAAGGTAAATTTAAAAACTCCAAAATCTTATTCAAGTCAACTGGATGCCATAAAAAACTATGTGCTAATTTTAATAATTGTTGTGAAGGACGCAAATCAGAAACAGAAGTATTTCCCGAAACTGGCAAACCATCTGATTCAAATATTAAGTCCGGCAATTTCAATTCTGGAGGCATCACAAAGAAAGGCATCTCCATTTCTGTATTCCCATAATAATAGGTCACCGCTTCAATCCCATCATAGTCTCTTGGCGCTTCTAATATCACCAAACTACCGTCCCCTTTTAGCGTTATTTTTTCACCTTTAAAACTCTGCTGCTGAATTACTTTGGCCACATGACACAAGTCCGAATCAGGTTGACCAATAGAAGATAACAAGCTATTATTCAATGACTTATCGACTATAGTAATATTAATAGCTTTAAGCTTTTTAAATAATCTTTGCCAATGCTTAGGCAATAGTTCAAGCGGTTCGACCAAGGTAATTTCGATATCCATTAAAGCCTCCGAATCTAAGTCATTTTCGACTTCAATAAATCTATCTGCAAAACCATTTTGCAAGACCCGATTATACTGACTATCCCCTTTTTTAATTATAAATTCATTTGCGAAAGCTTCCAACTTACAAAGGTCCAAAAGACGATTCGGCATTCCATCTTGCGCTTCAAAATTCCAAAGTACTAATCTCAATTCATCACGCAAAGTTAAAATGGAATTGGTGGTCCCATAAGAATCCACTTGAAAAGAATCAGCAAAAAAAGCATTCGGATTTTTCGCTAAAAACTCAATTAATAATTTACGAAAGTAAGCCGTCCGCAACCATTGAAAATTCTTAGCTGGCCAAGTCAAACCAAGTTGCTTCTCCAGCCATCTTAAAAAATCTCTCTGTCCAAAGAAATAGACTCCTTCTTTTTCATGAAAAGTCGAAGCGTCTAAGGAAATACCAAATATTATCTTTTGCATGCGGTAAAGATAGGAAAAGTCTTTTACTTTTTGTTATTATTATTGGCTCACCAATCCCTACGGGCTTAGCGATCTGGGTGATTACGTTACTTTACAGATCGCTAAGCTTGGAGCATGGTTGCCGAAGGCTTGGAGCATGGTTGCCGAAGGCAATTCTGGTGAAAGATTGGTGAGCTTGCCAAGAGAAAGATTATGACTCTTGCTTGAGGTTGACAGATGATTATTTGACTCACCCATCCCTGCGGGCTTAGCGAACCGAGTGGTTACATTTGTTGCACACCTATAGATTCATGAAGCAAAGTATAAAAACTATTCCTAAACCGAACGAAGTAAGCCTAAACTCCTAAACTAATACCGAGACCGCTGACGCTGACGAGACTTACCAAAAAGTCGATACCCAAGAGAAACCATAAAACGAGTAGGACGAGTAGAATAAGAATAGTCATGGTCAAAGAACGTAAAATGGTCACTAGCTTTATTGAAATTTCCTTCATAACGTCCATCTAAACTAAACCGACCGGCATCCAAACCAAGCCCCAACTGATAACCATAAGTCATCTTATTGAATTTCTCTTTATATCCATTAAGCTGTGTCAATTCAGACTTATTCGCTACAAATACATGTCCCACAGGTCCTGCCATGATACGCAAAGCACCAAATTTCTTTCCAAATAAAATGGGAATGTCCAAGTTTTGATAAGTCTCACTCTTCACTGTCTTCACTAAACCACTAGTGCTAAAATCCGTAATCGCATAATTCACCTTATTAGAACTAAAGATCACCTCTGGACGAACCGTAAATCGCTTAAATTCCTGCTGCATATAAAAGCCAAAATGCATCCCATAATCCGCATCTTTTACAGCAATGCCAAACGCTTTGATATCCTCCTTATTCTTGATGGCTAACTCCTCTGGCTTCACACTCATGGTGTTGATTCCACCTTTTAAGCCCATTGTAAATTGTGCTTGCGCTAAATTAGCAAACAACATAATTCCAAATAAAAACAATAGATTTCTCATAATTTCACAATTTTATTTTTGGTGGATATCTGATTCTCAAACTTCCTGCCCCAAAAACGTATGGAACAAGCAGAAACTTGTATCTTGCGCCATTATCTTAACAAAGATTAACTTTAGTTTCGATAATTAACTTCTTTTAACACTTTTTTGGACCAAAACACCTGAAAACAGGGCCTCCCTTGGCACACAATCGACTATACTAATGGAGATTCATAAGGCAGAATATCTAGCAAGCTATCCCAAATTATCAATGTGTCCTGACCCAGTCAGACCTGAATACGCTTTTTGTGGGCGTTCTAATGTGGGCAAATCATCCCTCATCAACATGCTTACGGATCATCAAAAATTAGCCAAAACTTCCGGAACTCCTGGCAAAACTCAATTACTCAATTATTTTATGATTGATGATACCTGGTTTTTGGTGGATTTACCTGGTTATGGTTTTGCGAAAGTATCTAAATCCAATCGCAAAAAATGGTGGACAATGATCACCTCTTATGTCCGTCATAGAGAGAGTTTGATGTCTGTTTTTGTTTTAGTGGACGGAATGATTTCGCCACAAAAAAATGACTTGGATTTTATAGCGATGCTTGGGGAACATGGCGTTCCTTTTTCTATCGTTTTTACGAAAGTAGATAGAGTCACCCCAAAAGTGTTTAAGAAAAACCGCAAAGCATTTGAATCAAAATTATTGGAAAGCTGGGAAGAGCTGCCGACAATTTTTGTCACATCCTCCAAAACTAAACGTGGCAAAGATGAATTATTGCAACATATTTTTTCCATCAATGACAAAGTAGCAGACGAATTTTAAATGGCAAAGAAATATTTTTTAAACGATCCCCTTTATCCCAATCTTGATGATTGGCCTATTTCAAAAATGGGCAGAAACAGAGATCAGTTTGTCAAGGATTTAGAGGATATGGTTTTTGCGCATATCAAAAGTAAAAAAGGCGATAGACTCGGCAAACTACTTGCGCAAACAATTTACAAAGAACGAACAAGAGTCAAGGAAGAACCTTGGAAGGTTGACAAAAGCGATGAAGCTGAATTTTGGAGAAAACAACAACGTCGATTAATCGAAGAAATTGATGAAGGTGACCAAGACGCAATCGACGCCAATGATGAAATATTAAAAGAAATTATTCATCGATATGCAGAGGAGATTGTTGGTTATTTCAAGAATAAGACTTTTAAATTTGCACGAAAATTTCTAACCGTAGTTTTTAATAGATTACTAAATACTGCTGCAAATAGAAATTGGCAAAGAGTCTATGGCACCAATGTTAATCTTCATGACAGAATGCGCGCGGAAGGCGAAGTCGAAAAGCTTCGGACTATCTTTCCAAAAGCAAATATTGTTATTGTTCCGACACACTTTAGTAATTTAGATTCTATTTTGATTGGGTATATCACGGACTCTATCATTGGTCTTCCAGCCTTCTCTTATGGTGCTGGTTTGAACTTATACAATTCTGGGCCAATCGCCTATTTCATGAATAGACTCGGTGCTTATCGAGTCGATCGGCGCAAGAAAAATATTGTTTATTTAGAAACCCTAAAAGCACTTTCCAGTCTACTCAATCAGCGTGGTGTTAATAATATTTTCTTTCCTGGAGGCACTCGCTCTCGTTCAGGCGCCATTGAATCTCAACTAAAATTAGGCTTGCTCAGTTCGTTGATTGATGCCCAAAGAGAATTGCTTCGCAAAGGTTCAGATAAAAAGATAATTGTTGTTCCATTAGTCTTGAGTTATCATTTTGTGCTCGAAGGCAAACACTTAATATATCAACATTTAAAGAAAGAAGGCAAAGAGGAATTTCTACTTCCGTCAAAAAGAGATGAATCCAAAAAGTTCAAATCTATTATTAAATTTGCTTGGGAATTTTTCAGTGAACCTTCAGAAATAGTCGCTTCCATCGGTCGTCCAATGGATGTCTTAGGAAACTTTGTCGATGATGATGCGGTCAGCCATGATCGTCATGGTCATGTCGTTGAAGTTCGAGATTACTTTTTGAATAATGGTGAAATCACAAAAGACCGCCAACGAGAATCCGTTTATACCAAGCAACTCGCAGACAGAATCATCCGAAGATTCAAAAAAGAAAATATTGTCCTTTCCAGTCATTTGACGACTTATGCTATTTATAATATTCTTGAACGGAAGCATAAGACTTTAAATAAATTTGCCTTACTAAGAATCCCAACAGAAGATATTACTTTTCCAATCGGACTTGTCGAAGAAGTCGTACTCACACTTCAAAAGGAATTATTAAAAATGGAAAGTAATGGTGATATTAAGTTGTCCGACCAAGTCAAAAAAGACCCTTTAGAAATCATCAAAGATGGTGTAGTGAAAGTTGGGCGTTTTCATTTAAAGAAACCTTTAGCATTTAATAAAAAAGGAGACTTGTATAGTCGTGACTTTGCGCTACTCCATTACTACCATAATAGATTGACGGGTTATGACTTAGATGGAACGGTGGATTGGAAGGAAATTTTTGATAAGCATCCAGATATCTTTGACTATTCATAATACATACAATGAAAATATTACATACTTCGGATTGGCACATTGGAAAACGACTGCACGGTAAAGATTTTTTGCCAGACATCCAGTTATTTTTTTCTTGGTTACTAGAAACCATCCAAACCGAAAAAATAGATGTACTATTAGTAGCCGGAGATATTTTTGACATGGCCAATCCTTCTAGTGAGGCAAGAACTGTATATTATCAATTCTTAGTCAAGGTCAGCCAACTAAAATGCAAGGTAATTATCACTGGTGGCAATCATGATTCTCCAGCCGTTTTGGAGGCGCCCAAAGATTTATTAGCAGCAATAGACATTGTTGTTGTCGGCGAAATAACCGACGCTAAAGAAGATATATTAATTCCCCTTTCGGAAAAAATCGTAGTAGCAGCTATCCCCTATTTGCGGGACGGCGATCTCCGAAATCTAGTGCGTGGAGAATCTTACAAAGACCGTAAGGAGGCCGTAAAAGCTGGGATTGCAAAGGTTTTTGCAGACACTGCTGATGCTTGCAAAAAGGCCTATCCAAAGGCGATTGCAATTGCGACTGGTCATTTATTTGCGCAAGGTGCACACGTATCAGAATCAGAACGAGGCATTCAAGTGGGTAATGAAGCAGGCATCCAAGCCGACGCTTTTGGAAGCTATTTTTCTTATGTGGCATTGGGTCATATCCATATTCCACAGACGGTCAGTAAGACAAAAAAAATCTATTATTCTGGTTCTCCAATAGCGCTTTCTTTTTCTGAAAAGGAAGAGGAAAAGCGCGTAATGATTCTTGATATTAAAAATAATATCGTTAGCGAAAAAAGTGTATTGATTCCTCCCTTTCGGAAATTATTAAAATTCACGGGAACATTGGAAGAAGTCAAAAAAGAATTGCGTAATCTACCAAAAGAAGAATACCCCAGAAAAACACTAATAGATATTCTCGTCCAAGAAGAACATTACGATCCTTTAATTTCAACCGAATTGCAATCTGTTATCACTGATTTTAATGGCGAAAATGATGCAGAAATAATTCATCAACGAACGTATTTTAAACATCATCCCTCAGGGACTGCTAGCTTGTACGAACCTTCTTTGAATTTGGAAGATTTGAAACCTAGTGAAGTTTTTGACAAAAGATTGGAGCATGAAGAATTAGACAAAAAGAGTAAAGCCCTTTTGAAGGAAGCTTTCCAAGAAGTCTATGAAGCCGTCTTAACCTCTGAAAATAGTCGCTCATGAAAATTATTTCAGTAAGATTTAAAAATATCAATTCCTTAAAAGGAGAGCACTATATTAATTTTGCGGAAGCACCAATCGGCGACGCTGGCATCTTCGCTATTACAGGTGCGACTGGTAGTGGAAAGACAACTATTTTAGATGCGATTTCTTTGGCTTTATATGACACAACTCCTCGGATGAAATCCATCACCAATAGTGTCATTGAAAAAACAGGCGCTATTCTCACAAGAAATACTAAAGAAGCTTTTGCGGAAGTAGAATACCAATGCAAACAAGGGGTTTTTGTTTCAAAATGGGGCGTTAGGACCCGCAGGACAGGTACTTTAGCACCTCCCGAAATGGAAATAGCAGATGCTAATGGAACCATTATCACGACACATAAAAAAGATGCTCCTAAGAAAAACGAGGAATTAATTGGTTTGTCTTACGACCAATTTATTCGTTCCATTCTATTGGCGCAAGGCGAATTTGCTAAGTTCCTTACGGAAAAAAAAGATGCCCGAAGTGAACTCTTAAAACAAATTACGGGGGCATGGATTTATGAAGAGATAGGTAAAAAAGCTTTTGAAATGTTTAAAAAACATGGGGAGCAACTCAAGACTTTTAACCAAAAAAAGGATCTACTTCTGGAAACCAAAATCAAAGAAGAGGACTTTGAAAGCCTTACAACTGCTTACGCAAAAAGCAAAAAAGAATTAACACTACTTGAAGGACAATTAGAAAAAACAAGCCAAACTATTCTGGCCAAAAAAGCTGTTGCTCAATTAGAATCAGATTTAGCGAAAGCGAAAATAGCAAACCGAGAACACGAAGAAAAATTAAAATCATTTGTCAAAGAAAAAGGGCAAGCATTATCCAAACATCGTGCGCTCTCCCCTATTCTTGATGACTTGCGTAATTGGAAACAAACCACGGATTTAGCCTTTACTCAAAAAGAAAACCTCCAACAACTCGAAAAAGAATCCAAAACAATTGCCATAGAGCTCCAAGCATTCAAAACTAGAGCTGCTAAATTTGTTCACAAGCCCGTCCAAGATTTTTTGAAAGATTTAATCGAGTTTGAGCAAAAGGTATTAAAATTAGAAAACGAAAAAGTAACGGTTGGGATTAAATATCGAAACACGTTTTCGGAGGCAAAAAGATTACTTCAAGAATTAGGTTTACCAGTCAATGAAAAAGCAATGACTCAAGCCACCAAAGATTTAAATAAGCAAAAATTAGAAACTCAAAAGAAAACAACGGCCTTTAAGAAAATCATCAAAAAAGAAGACTTAGCAAATCCAGACCAAGCTTTATCCAAATCTCAGGAGACCCGAGAAAAACTAATTGAGTATCAAAGCTTGGATGGTCAGTTGGTAAAAGCTAAAGCCCAATTTTCTAAAATTCAGCAGGAACAAGCTCCCATTCTAACGGTCTTAGAAAAGATGCCTTCCAAGATTGAATTAGCTAAAGCTAATGAAGCCAAGTACAAGGCCGAACTAGATTCCTTATTGAAAGCAGAGCAAATTGCCCTCTTACAAAGAGAACTTACCGAACACCGTCACCTACTAGAAGACGGCAAAGAATGTCCGCTATGTGGCGCAAAAAAACACCCCTATAGTGTTGATTACCAACCAGATACAGACAATAAAGTCAAAAAGGAAATTCAGGCAATCAACACCAAACTAGAAGCCGAAACCAAAGCAATTGGCCAAATGTCTGCCGAATTAAAATTAAAAAAAGAAAGACTAGAAGCAATTGAGGAAGACATCAAAAAAACAGCTTCAGAAATTCAAGAGGCACAAAATAAAATCAACCAACTCAAAAAATCTATTCCCCAACAAACAGATAAAGCTTTTGCCGACATCTTAGCTGATAATCAAAAATATCAATTAGTTTTAAAACAATGGGCAGAGCATTTAAGACTTATCCAAAACCAAGAATTGCTTTCGCCCTTACTTGACCTATCCATTGAATTGCTACAAAAAGGAAAAGATCTAAAATTAAAAATTGAAAAGATATATTCAGGAACAGACATTCGTGGAGATATTGAAAAAGCAAAAAAGAAATGGAATTATTTAGAAAAGAAAGAGCAATTCAATACGCTTAATATTACTAAGCTCAAAAAAGAACTAAGCGAAAATGATGTTCTGGTTAAAAAGCTAAGTGCAAAAATCCAACCCAAAATATCTAATTCTATTCCAGATACTTTCTCAGATATTTTATCAGAAAAAGACTACCGAGAACTATCCAACCTAGAAAAAGAAATACAATCTCTTGCGCAACAAAGCAAAACAGAAATCAAGACACTTCAATCTCAATTAAAAGAGTCGAAGGTGACGGACCCAACACCAATAGCTGATTGGATCACAAAACAAACAAGTCTTCGTTCCAAATTCTCCGAAGTAAAATCTTTGCGAGATGAACAACATATTCAATTTTCCGAACAATCCAATCTGCGCAAAAACCTTGAAGCCCTAGAAAAAGAAATAAAAGCTCAAGAAAAGCAAAACCTAAAATGGGTTTTACTAAATGATTATATCGGCGATTCTACGGGTAAGAAATTCAATTCTTTTGCGCAAGAACTTACGTTGCATCAGCTCATTCATTTAGCCAATACCCGCCTAGAAACATTGAATAACCGCTATCAATTAGCCGTACCCAATGATACAGAAGATGAAAGCTTAACTTTGATTGATCTAGACATGGGTGGCGAAAGACGTTCGGTCATGACGCTCTCTGGTGGCGAACAATTCATTGTGAGTTTGGCGCTTGCGTTGGCTTTATCTGATTTGGCTTCTCGCCATATTGAAATTAATACTTTGTTTATTGATGAAGGCTTTGGTTCTTTGGATGCCCAATTATTGGATTCTATCATTGACACATTGGAAAAGCTCCAATCTGAAAGCCAAAAGGCAATAGGAATCATCTCTCACGTTCCAGCTTTACAAGAACGTATTACGACTCAGATTCGCGTGGTCAAAAATGGTCAAGGGCATAGTTCTCTTTCTGTAATTAACGGTTGAAGTCTCTTATTTTAAAGTTAATTCTGGATCAAGCTTTTAGATACAACGAAAGCAATATTTCAGGAGGATTTTTATACGCTTTCAAACAGTTGAAAAGCATTAGAAATTTCATACAACTAAAGAAAGGAATCATTTACAACATGCGGATAATCAGGCAATTAAGCAGCTAAAAAGGTATAGCTCCTAATATCGAAGATTTGTAATGGAAAAATCTTGTATCTCTTCTGAGCCTCCAGCGATAAGCACCATCAGAACAAGTACTATGCAGCAAATACAAAGTATCTATCCAAATCCAGCTAATAATAGTATTAATTTCCAAGTCACAAACACTAAAGACAAAGAATCTATTTTTAATATTTACGATGGACGTGGACAGTTACTCCTTTCGGAAAATAGATTTTTGACGGAAGGAACGAACACAATTGAACTTGACATTTCTGCTTTACCAATTGGCTTGTACTTTGTTTAGGGAGATGAATCTACACTGTATCAGAATTTTGTGATATTGCGCTAAATTGGGTCATACCTATATTCCAAGTGCGAGATTCTATAAGAATCTCGCACTTACAAAAAAATCGCCAGTGCAAAATGCACCGACGATTTGAGTTGTTAAATTATATTTTCCTAAAAACTTTAGATACTAATCTTTTCTAAATTTAGAAACCAATGTTTTCGTATTCGTTTCTACACGAAGGACATATAAGCCTTTTGGTAAATCAGCGACATTCATATTCTGAAAATCTTTTGTAAAAAATTTCATTATCGTCCCTGTTAGATTGTAAATTGAAACTGACTTTGTATTTACTAAATCAGGAATAGCAATTAAATCTGTTGCTGGATTCGGGCTAATTTTAACTTGACGCTTACTCAATTCCTTTTGTCCAACTACTTGCTCTTCAACATTATGAATCGTAACAGTCAATGTGTCTTTTGTTTCTAGAATGATTAACTGAATCGTTTCATCTTCCTCTAAATTTTCATCCTTTAATGCTTTAATCTTAAAAGAAGCATCCGTTTTTCCTTTTTTAAATGTAAAACTTTCTGGTGCGATATAATCTACTCCAATTTCTGCATCACCTGCATAGGCAAAGTGATAAGTAATATCAGAAGCCGCTGCAACTGGCAAAGAAGCACTAATTAGTAATGATGTAGAATCTTCAAAAAGTTCTTTCTCATAATTACCTTCTCCAAAACCAAAATCAAAAACTAATGGCTTACTTTCAAATGAGTTTGCTTTTAGAAAAACAGCAGAATCATAAATAGCATCTCCAATATCAGCAATGACAATTTTAATATGAAAAGTGTCAAACGGTGTTAAGGCAATCTGCGCAGTCAAAGGAACTGTCAATCCGTCAAAAGTAAAATGTGCTGCATCAAAAAAAGTACTATCAAGATTCGAAAGGTAATACTCAGAATTTGTATTATTATTAATTGAATTAATACTAACAACATCTCCATTGTCAGGCAATACCGCAATATTTTGTTCCCCATCAATACCAGGTCCCGAAACAAAGAAGCCAAAGACATCATTAAAACCAGCACCGACGTACTCTGGATATTCTTCTGACGCAAAGACATAGCTGAAGTCAATCATATTCGTACTAGGTACATAGTCAAATTCAAAATAAGTTAAGTCATAAATGCCATTATTATTGCTCAGAAGAGATAGTATAGAACTATCTACCATAGCCACAGTTTCAATTGCGGTACCATTATTACTCGACATATTAGGTAAAAAAACTTGCTCAACTAGACCTGTTGAAAGAACGAGACCACTATCTAAACCTATAGACGATGCACCACTATAAGAAAAACCCCCTAAGCTCTGTGCATTATAATGGCCCTCAACATTGAATATCCCAGATTGGTCTCCAGACACCATTTGTTTAACAAATTTCTCAATTGGAGAATTAATAGGTTGGACCTGTTGGCCATTTGCATTACTTATCCAAGCAATCGCAAATATTAATGTAAAGATTTTTTTCATACCCCTTTTTTTAAAAATTTAGTAATAAGAAAAGATTGGTCGCAAAAAGAAAGCCATTTGTTCTTTTATTTAAAATTTAGTTCTTCGCATTAATTTTAATTTATTTATGTAGGATATTTATATCTATAAAGAACTTAGAAAGAATGAACGAAGTATATTGTATAACAAACTTATAATTAATAAATATCTGATTTTTCTTTACCTTGCGGCAAAAATCAACATGAAAACCTATATCGCTCTACTACGGGGCATCAATGTAAGTGGCCAAAAGAAAATAATTATGGCTGATTTACGAAACGATCTAACAGAAGCTCGGTTCCAAAATGTACGCACCTATATACAAAGCGGAAATATTCTTTTTGACTCAACAGAGCCTGCTACTAATCTAGCCGAAGATATTCAAAATCTAATTGCATTCAAATATGGCTTTGAAGTACCAGTCACTATTTTGCTGCAAAGCGATTTTAAAAAGATAGCCAATGGCAACCCATTTTTAAAGGAAGATCCTGGAATAGAAATCAAGCAACTTTATGTCTGTTTTTTGGCTACAAAGCCTGCTAAAAAGCAAATTAACTTGTTGACCGAAAAGTATAAAGGCAAGGACTTATTTATTATTAAAGACCAAATAATTTATCTCAGATATCTGAATGGTGCTGGCAAAACAAAACTTACGAATAAATTTATGGAGACACAACTTAAACTTAGTGCTACTACACGAAACTGGAAAACTACATTAAAATTGCTGAATTTTTGAGCACATAAGTATTTGCTCGAATTTTGGTAACAAACAATAAATACATACTTCCTTTATTGCAGGATTCGTGCTTTCAAGCCCTGTCATTGGAGACACCATACAATTATACACCATTCAAAAACACCCGTTCAATCTTATTAGACCCAAATGAATAAGGAATAGTAGCATACGAATGAATGCGTTTTGTTAATATTAGGTTTGCAATTTTCCCTTTAGTAATAGAACCCAATTTCTTTTCCAATCCCATAGCATAAGCGCCATTTATAGTAGCCGCATTGATAGCTTCCTCTGGTGTCATTTTCATTTTAATGCACGCTGTTGAAATCACAAAATTCATATTTCCGGAAGGAGTAGAACCAGGATTATAATCCGTCGCTAAAGCAATCGGCAAACCTGCTGCCATCATCTTCTTTACAGGCGCATACGGAATGCTCAAAAAATAAGAACAACTCGGTAAAACAATCGGCATAGTCTTCGTCCCTTTCAATGCTTCTATATCCTCATCCGTCATCACTTCCAAATGATCCACTGATAAGGCTTCATATTTAATGCCCGCTTGAACGCCGCCGATAGAGGTAAATTGGTTCACATGGATTTTGGGAATCAACCCATGTTTCTTTCCAGCATCTAAAATCAATTCTGTATCCGCCACAGAGAAATAACCCGTCTCACAAAAAATATCTACATATTCTGCTAATTGTTCCTTGGCAATAATCGGCATCAATTCATCAATTAATAATTTTAAATAACCAGGTTTATTATTTGTATATCCTTTCGGAATAGCATGGGCACCCAAGAAAGTAGCTTTGATTTGAATTGGTGATTCTTCTTTTATTTTTTTGATGACTCGCAGCATTTTTAATTCTGCTTCAATGGTTAATCCATAGCCCGATTTTATCTCGACAGCACCTGTTCCCATTGAAATAATTTCTTCGATTCGTTCCATACTTTGTGCAAACAAATCTTCTTCTGAGGTCTCTGCCAGTTTCTTTGCAGAGTTCAAAATACCACCGCCTCTTTTGGCGATTTCTTCGTAAGATAATCCATTAATTTTGTCGACAAACTCCCCCTCCCTATTTCCAGCATAAACCAAGTGTGTATGTGCATCACACCAGGCAGGCAAAATCATCTTACCAGTCGCATCTATTAATTCATCAATAGATTCATCTGGGCAATCAGCCATTTCTCCAAAATCAGCAATTCGACCCTCTTTTATCAATAAAAACGCATGTTTTATAGTTGGTAATACTTTCATATCTGCACCAGCCACCCACATTATGGACTCTTTTCGCACCTGAACCAACTCCTTAATATTAATAAATAAAGTACTCATTAAAACAGATTTTCAAGAAGGTTATCTTCCACCAAATTTGGCAAAGTTATTTTTAATTCTGGTGTTCTTTCCATTTCTCGCTTTGCCGCAAATAATGCCTCTTTATTTCGTGCCCAACTTCTACGAGCAATTCCATTATTTACATCATAAAACAACATTGCTTTCAGGCGTTCTTCTGCTTCGTTGGTTCCGTCCAATAATAGACCAAATCCACCATTTATTACTTCACCCCAACCGACACCACCGCCATTGTGAATCGAGACCCAAGTCGCACCTCGAAAGCTATCTCCAATCACATTATGTATCGCCATATCCGCCGTAAATTGGCTACCATCATAAATATTAGAAGTCTCTCTATAAGGCGAATCCGTTCCACTCACATCATGATGATCTCGCCCCAAAACGACAGGTCCTATTTTGCCCCCAGCAATTGCATCATTAAAAGCTTTGGCAATACGAATTCTGCCTTGGGCATCGGCATATAAAATCCGTGCTTGCGAACCCACAACTAATTTATTCTTTTTAGCATCTCGAATCCAAATAATATTGTCCTGCATTTGTAATTGTATTTCGGCAGGAGATTCTTTTCTTAATTCTACCAAAACATCATGGGCAATTTTATCGGTTATATCCAAGTCGCCT
Organism: Lepetodrilus galriftensis; assembly: GCA_032361785.1. NCBI lineage: Eukaryota > Metazoa > Mollusca > Gastropoda > Lepetellida > Lepetodrilidae > Lepetodrilus > Lepetodrilus galriftensis. Next base: position 4,140 of record JAUTBZ010139339.1, on the reverse strand, counting down.
GACTTAGCGGAAGTACAAACCCATCTAAAAGGACCAAAGCCATAATCAAAACACATCGGCCCCAAAATATCTTGCACATAAGAAGGATATCTAAAATCAATATTATTTTTGGCCATCACTTCTGCACCTGCCCGAGAAGCCTCTAACAAAAAGGCATTTCCATAGTCAAAAAAGTAAGTTCCTTTTGCTGTATGTTTATTGATTGCAACAGCTTGCCGACGCAAACTAGCTTGTACTTTTTCTTTAAAAATAGTGGGCTCTTCTCTAATTAAACGATTGGCTTCTTCATAAGAAGTTCCAACAGGATAATAACCACCCGTCCAGGGAATATGCAAAGAAGTCTGATCCGACCCAACATGAATAAAAATATCTTCTTCATCAAATCGCTCCCAAACTTCTACGACATTTCCAATAAAAGCAATCGACACCACTTCTTGATTTGCTTGCGCCAAACGAACCCTTGTTACTAAATCTGACAAATTATCCACCAACACATCGACCCAACCTTGCTCGTGTCTTTTTCGTGCTGCTTTATCATTTACTTCTGCACAAATCGTCACACAACCGGCAATATTTCCTGCTTTGGGTTGAGCGCCACTCATGCCTCCTAGACCAGACGTTAAGAATATTTTTCCGGCTGAGGTTTCCCCTTTGGGTAATATTTTCCGAAAGGCATTCATCAAAGTGATAGTCGTTCCATGCACAATTCCTTGCGAACCAATATACATGTAGGAGCCTGCCGTCATCTGCCCATATTGTGTAACTCCTAAGGCATTAAATCGTTCCCAATCGTCTGGTTTAGAGTAGTTTGGAACCATCATCCCATTAGTTATGACCACCCTTGGGGCATCATTTGAAGACGGGAAAAGACCCATTGGATGACCTGAATACATGTGCAAACTTTGCTCATCGGTCATGGTTGCTAGATACTGCATTGTCAATAAATACTGCGCCCAATTTTGAAAGACAGCGCCATTCCCACCGTAAGTAATCAGCTCCATTGGATGTTGTGCCACACTTGGATTCAGGTTGTTTTGAATCATGTGTTGAGTCGCAGCAGCTTGCAAACTTTGATGCGGATACTCCCAAATAGGTCGAGCATAAAAATCATATTCTGGTCTAAAACGATACATATAGATTCGCCCAAAATCCTTTAACTCTTCCGCAAATTCTTTCGCCAACTCTTTATGCCATTTCTCCGGAAAATAACGTAAAGCATTTCTAATAGCCAATTTCTTTTCGTCTTTCGACAAAATATCTTTACGCTTGGGTGCTCGATTAATTTCGACAGGATAATCTTTTTTTGGAGGCAACTCCGAAGGGATTCCCTGTAAAATCTGCTCTTTAAATGTCATGATTTAATTTTTAATATTACTTTTAGGCTTTCACATCAAAAGCTTCTGCTTTTACTAATGCTATCATCTTATCAATATCGCCTTTTAGTAAACGATCCGCTTCCAGCTTCTTCACTTTCTTACGAATAATAGCAAAATTCTTTTCCATTTTTTTAGCCATCTTCAAAGGTCGTCTAAACTCCATTGCTTGTGCAGCATACATCAACTCAATAGCTAGTATTTTTTCAATATTACCAAGTACCTGATTGAATTTTCGCCCAGAAATACTGCCCATTGAAACATGATCTTCTTGCCCCAAAGAGGTTGGGATACTATCTGCAGAAGCAGGGAAGCATAAGGTTTTATTTTCGGTAACGAGCGCAGCAGTTGTATATTGAGGAATCATAAAACCTGAATTTAAACCGCCGCCATTCGTTAACAATCTTGGCAATCCATACTTCCCTTCCAACAATAAATAGCAACGTCTATCGGAGATATTCCCTAATTCAGAAGCCGCCAAAGTCCCATAATCTAAAGCCATTGCCAAAGGTTGCCCGTGAAAATTACCACCAGAGATTGCTACTTTATCGCTTAGAATTATTGGGTTATCGGTCACAGCATTCATTTCTATTTCTGCCAATTCCTTCAGATGAAAAAAGGCATTTCGAGAAGCGCCATGCACCTGTGGCATACACCGCATGGAATATGGATCCTGTACTCGTTCACATTCTTGATGAGCATTTAAATTTTTAGAACCTCGTAATAATTTACGCATTCTTTCCGCCACCTGAATAGTTCCTTTAAAAGGACGAATAGCATGCAATTCTTTTTTGAATGGTGAAGCACTCCCTTGATAACCTTCCAAGCTCATCGCCCCTGCCACATCTGCCAAATCCAATAAATATTGCATTTTGCGCAAGCCAACAATCGCATGAGCCAAAATAAATTGTGTTCCATTTATCAAAGCTAAACCCTCTTTAGCTTGCAAGGTGAATGGTTTTAATTGATGTTTTTTCAAAATGGTTCGAGTCGATATTTCTTTGCCTTTTATCAAGAATTCCCCTTCACCCAAAAGAGGTAAAAACAAATGCGACAAAGGGGCCAAATCTCCTGACGCACCCACAGAACCCTGTTCAGGCACTAACGGCGTCAAGTCATTTTCGATAAAATATAAAATCCGCTCAATGACGGACAATCGAATCCCCGAAAAGCCTTGGCTCAATGCATGAACCTTACAAATCATCATGATTTTGGACAACTTTGGGTCAATGGCTTCGCCGACACCGACCGCATGGGTCAACAGTAAATTTGTCTGTAATTGGCTTGTTTCCGCTGCATTAATTTTCACATCGCACAAGGGGCCAAAGCCCGTATTCACGCCATATACCACCGCATCAGAGGCGACAATCGTCTCCACTTTTTTACGACAATCATTAATTTTCTTAATGGCTTTTGGGGTTAATTTTGCTTTTAATCGCCCTTCCGCTATGTCCATCACTTTGGCAAGGGTCAATTTGTCTATTCCGTACTTAAACATGGTCTTATTTGGTTTTGGACAAAGATAGGGATTTTGGAAGGAGTTTTGTAGTTTACGACTCCTGTGCGTAACATATTACCCAAATCTGTGGAATAGTATTTTATATGCATGGAGAATGACGCAATTCACAAGTATAATTAGATGTCTATTTTTCTATATTAATTTGCACAAATTAACATAAGATTTGACGTTTAAATTCAAGATCTGCTATTCAATTACTTCTAATAAATGGCTTTTAAAAAAAATAGTTGAAAAATAGATAGACTTTTAGAAAAAAGCTTTACCATTGCACTATGTACCTAATATTGGGTGTACAAACAAAACAAATTTCACAATTATGAAAAAATTAAATTTGATTCTACTTCTTCTTGTTTTCGCAGGAAGCACTGCTTTTGCACAGTTTGGTATTCAGGCTGGTGTATTAAAAACTAGCAACTCTGTCAAAATTGATGGAAAAGACAGCCAATTCAAACCTGACGGTATCATTGGATTCCAATTTGGTGTTGTTTATGACATGCCAATTTCTGATAACTTAGTATTTAATACTGGTTTATTGTATACTGTAAAAGGATCTCAAGTTGACCTCGAAGTAGATATATTGGGAACTAAATCAAAAACAGAAGCCAAGACGACCATCAATTACATCGAACTTCCGATCAATATTAAGTACAAAACAGAAATGGGATTATTCTTCAAAGGTGGTCCTTATTTGGCTTATGCAATTAGTGGAAAAAACAAATTGAAGACAACGGTAACTACATCTAACACGGACAAAGTCACGGAAAAAACTGATGATGTTAAATTTGGTAGTAACGCCAGTGAAAGTAAAGCGATGGATTTTGGTCTTAATCTAGGGGCTGGAATGAAGTTTGGCAATATTGAAGTTGCTTTAGGTTATGCTCTCGGTTTAGCGAACCTTTCCAATGCGGACAAAACAGTTAGTAAAGGAAATGCAATTAGCTTAACTGCAGCCTATTATTTTGGTGAGTAATCTTTTTTCCTTTCGGAAATTAAAAAATCCAGTAAGTTATCAACTTGCTGGATTTTTTTTGTGTTATACCTCATACCTGTTCTCAAAAAAGACTAAGGAATTAAAGGCGAATCGGTCGGCAAATTCAGCATTTTATCTTTTTAAAACTGCATTCATTTGAACAATCAAATCACCGCTCCAATACCAACTTCACTGAATTCACCCTGGCTACGCAAAATTTTGATTTTGTTTCTTTTTAAATACCCTTCCAATGTTTCCCTATTTTTAAGGAAACTGAA
>JAUTBZ010139328.1:0-13027 GCA_032361785.1 Lepetodrilus galriftensis | reverse complement strand
TTCATAAAACGTCATGTGACGTCATAGTCTGAGTACATTTTTGTGCTCAGAAAGTTTCGTAATCTCGGGGCCTGGTTTTTGAGCTGGTCTTCAGCGAGTTCTGAGTAGATTGTAACGTAAAGTAAGATAGTCTGTCTGATGCCAGATAGTCCAGTGTTAATCTTCTGGCTGTAGGTCGTGGCTGTACCAGATGTGTCGAGGTTTGGAGTACGAGCCTGTGGTGGCCAGACAGCTTGCCAAGTCTGTAGGATGTAGCAAGACGTTTCCTGGCAAGACGTGCTTGGAGACGAGGGAAAAGGTAATTACAGTGTTTTCATAAAAATTACATTTAGAGAAGGATGCAATACAATTCTCTATACTATACTACGCTACTTTTCTACAAAGTAGTGACTGGCTGAACGATTTTGTAGGAAAATAGCAGGAAATCGGTTTGCTTCATGCTTTGGGTTTTCCTACTAGCTGCGCTTATTTTACCTTAGCCGGCTAACTGTTGTCTGGTTCGAGAGTATGGTGACGTCACATTTTGTTGTTTTTTGCACCGCGTCACGTAGCGGCGATGTGAAAAAAAACACAACAACACAGTGCCAAATGTTTTTTGGCCAGCCCAGTCTAGCCCAGTCTAGAAATGCTAATGCTAAGTATGTGATATGTGCGCGCAAAGCGGCTAGAAATCCTAGCCGGCTAAGTGATAAACGAGCAGCCCTAGCATATCCTACAAAACACTATGGGCTCAAAAGTAGTACTACCATGAGCTGTTTTGTTTCAGGTATATTTTTGGTTGACCCAACTTGCAGACGAGGTTGTAGAGAGACTGGACAAAGACAGAGATACTGTGAGTAGATTCTGTTATTTGATATGAAAATGTCATCGTGTATAGCTGAAATATTCCTGCTGTGACGTAAAGCACTAATTCAATCCACAACAAAATTATTTTTATGGAAAGTCAGAATTTTATTTCTTTACATATTTGTGGAATGTTTTTCCAGAGACATAAGAAATTATTAAATTCTTTATTTTTTTTTATGTTGACAGAATAACCGTGTGGCTAGAACTCTGACAGTCAGCATGCGTTTTGTTGGGATGTCGCCTACACAGAACGTCTCCAGAGTCTGCAGAATTGTCAGACATGATGTAAAAAAGTTTGCCGACGATGCCTTCGCCCTCCTGCAGCAGTTCAACACTTGTAGTCCTCACAGTAAAGCATGGTATGTTGGATAGAAAATTGTAACTACCACCAGACTCTGTTATACTGGACACTTCCGTTTTTGTTAAAAGTTGACTGGTGAGCGAAGAAACCGTTGTATGGAGATCATTATAACAGGGTCTGACATGAAATTTAATGGTTTTTGTACAGTTTGACGAGAATTCATTATAATCTCCCAAAGAATCAATTTAACCCATAAACTTTAAAAATTAATTCAACGAAGTGAATGTAATTTGCATCCATCAATTCAAAAATGATTATCGTCGCAAATGGGTGAAAGATGTCCGTGGCGACATTAAACTCCATATTGACTTACTCAGAAATGATTAATTATTAATTTTGGTTTCAAAGGTCGCCAGCAGTTTTTAGTCTGGGTTTGTGTGCTGGCAAGTTTTCTGAAGTACAAGCCAGCAAAGAGGGGCAAATATCCAAACTATTTGAAAAATCATCTGCAATGAATTCACCCTCTCCGAGAAACTCGTCTGACCGTGAAAGTGACTCGAGTGTCCAATCTTGTAAAGTGGCGTCCAAAAGGAAGACTATTGAAACGTTCTTCCAGCCCAAAAGTTCCAAAATACATGGAACATTAGAAGAAAATGTTCCGCCGACATCCTACTCGGATGGCGAACTCAAAGACAATGAACTGCCGTCCAGCCAAGTTGTGAAGAAACATAGAGGAAGTATTGGCACATTCTTCCAAATTAATAATGCAAAGAAAAGTGACAGTTCAATTAACCATAAAGACATCCTTCGCAGTAACCATCAATCTGAACCACTCGTAAAATCAGAATGTGAAAAAGACTTGTGTGAATTGGTGCCTGAACAAGAACATGATTCTAAACCAAAAGGATTTTTTGCTTCAAAAAGGTCTCAAAAAGCATCAGAGAAAAATAATGTGACATCTTGTTTGAATGTTTCTTCAGTGTGTGAAGTCGTAGATGAACATGTTGAACCATCAGAAAATGATAAAATTGACGAGAAAAAGCAAAAGCTAAGTGAACATACATGTTTTGAACTTAGAAATGTCCCGTCAAACAGTAACGGAACATGCAATAACAGAAATGTAGAGATTGTCAACGAGTCACACTTTATGGAAGTTGAAAATATGGAAAACAATGTTGAAGATACCCCTTCAAAAAGTGCTCGGGAAATTGGTCATTGTGAAAGAAGAAGAGATGAGTGTGTGGAAGATGCAGGCACGTCTGTACCGGACAATATGCAGTGTGAAAAGTGTGACAAGGTTCTGCCTGTCTGGGACATGCCAGAACATTACGACTACCACTTTGCCATTGACCTTCAGAACACTACCCAAAATGCACCAGTGAGGCTGCCACCCAAAGTGTCTGTGCAAGTCAAGAGGAGACAATCGCCAACGAAAAGTGGGAAGAAAGTCAAGAAAGCCAAGCAGGAAAACAAACAAGGAGTGAATGGGAGCCTACTGGCGTTCTTCCGAAAATCATAACAACCGAGTTGTTACAACTAGTTTCATGTGCAATATATCTTTTATTTACTAGATTTCGTTATAAATGTAGATAGGTCTGGTTATTCAGGATTTTATTCGATGTTATTGTATCGTTAGGAAAGTGTAAGTGGGCGAGAATAGTCCCCGGGCGCCATATAGAGTGTCAGTGTGTTCATGTGTGAAAGACTATATTCCCCTTTAATAAAGAACCTATCTACTAAAAAAAATAGTCTGCCTGCCAACAATGATGGAAGAAAGGTAACACGCAACACGTGCCTTTCAAGATAACCACAACAGTCGCAACATTCAAGAATACTGTACGGTACCACAAACATTAAAACATTCTTACGGTATATAATTTTCTTTTTTATTCTATTTATACATCAATGTTTTTATTTATCTACAGCATGGATAAAGTTTGACAATATTTAATACCGTATTTTGTGCTTTTTTACTATTCTGTGTGTAGTTGTAAAGAGTGCAACACCAGGGGTGCATTCAGGACATAATACAAGTTTATACTTTACAATACGCTAACTTTTCTAAATGTAGTGGCTAGTTGAATGATTTAGTAGCAAAATAGTAGGAAATTGGGTTTTAAAAAGTTGTACTATGTGGTACTACCAGTGTTGGCTGAACGACTATTGTAGCGCTATGTATCAAAACGTATCAACGTATAAAATTGCAGTCTGTCCTGAACACACCATAGATAATCGGACAATTCCTCCTTTAACCCTCTCCATGCTGAAGGCAACCAGAGATGTAAAATATAACCAGGGTATCGTTTCTCGAAGCTCTGTTAGCCGCTAAGGGACCATAGCACTCTCTCTTAGCAATGTATTAGCTATCGGCAAAGAGAGTGCTATGGTCCCTTCTAGAAACGATACCCAGAGCTGTATCTGCGCTTGATTAAGCAGGGAGAGGGTTAAATGAAACTTCACTCATTTCAGTTATTTGTAATATCACTACCAGTAACTCTTCAGCTGGGTTCACTGTGGATAATTTGCCGGCTCCAGGATCCAGTGCATTAAAACACTTTTAACTGGTTGTATACTCTCCAGGGAGTTTAAAAGGAATTGAGTGCACACAGATCCATTGATCGGGGTAATACTGTTGTGTCATGAGCATGTGTACAACGTGGAATAGGTGCGTTATAAATATGCATTATTATTATTATGGACTGTTGTGACCTGCGAAGATATTTGCACCCCCAAAATAATCTTGTCGTCACATGATGGTTGATTTTCTTTTAAGATTCTTTCACTTGTGTCACAGTTTGCATGCTTCTTATACACATCCTGCTTGAACTCGGCTCGATTTTCACCAGCTGTTGGTGCTAGCTCACAGAATATTCTGCCGCAGTTTTTGGTTGTCGATTATAATCATGTAAGAAAAGAAAAACACCAGTCCATATTACACTTGTATGTTTATTTCATGACTTGGTTTGTGCAGCCCTGATTGGTACCCCGAACTCTCCTACCTACATACAAGGAGGGAGCTAGGATACGAACCGCGATAACAACAGATGTATATGTATATGTAGTAGACAGCACAGCGTATCACACCCGACCCCCGCACAGGTACAAATCCACGGGCTTGCGGGCAGGGGCGGAAACAAAAAGATTAATATTGTACAATACAAGAAAAACGAGGTGAGACAGCAAATGAAACATCAGCGTTTGTTTGTTGTCGAGGTAACCATTTGGTCGCCATGGTAATGATCGCATGATAAATTTGGAACGAGGCGAGGATATATATCGGATACTGTTGCCGAGGCGAACCAATGCGGTTGCCACGGTAATGGGAACACACAAAGTTGGGACATTGTCAGATTCTGTCAATGATGTTGGGAACACATAACATTGAAAATATGAAGAGATTTATGCACAAGTCGTACCTGAGTTGAAATGAACATGGTATTTAAAGATTGGAATAATTTGGAAATTCACAAAGTGACTGTAAATTGATAATGGCACAATGTTATGAAGTTTTTTACCTAATGATATCTAATAGATATTTTGAGTAGTGATGTTTTAACTTTACTTGCGAAAGCAAATATCACAATATCCCTTTTTGAAACAAAATGACATTATTTCTTTTGACGGCATGAATTTAATAATAAATGTAATTTCTACACAAAACTTATTGATTTATTAACTTTTACATACCGTAAATTAATTTGGACTCATTTCAGTTCAATAGTACACATGGAATAGAGGCAGCACACGTTAAAATAAAGTAACCATATGTACAGAAATTGAATTAATCAGGGGTATACTAAAACACGACTTCTATATGATGTTAGTATTCAATACAAGTTAAAGAAATTGACTTCAAATAGATAGGCATTTTCATTAAAGTTTACCAGAGATTGCATAAATTTATTGCAGGAACATTGGTATGATAAAGATTAACATTAGCTCGCATACAATTAATAACATGTCAGGTATTATTAGTCCTTGAAATACACAGCATATAAAAGTTGTCTAAACCATCACCCTGTCACCTTGGATGGTCAGTCAATAGATCTATAGTTATGAATCACAATGAAATACAATTGAATGTTATGAAGAGTCGGAAATGTGGGGGAAATGATTCTATCACATGAACTAAGATGAATAGAAATCTAAAACTATTCTGGAAAAGATTCGACCCTTTTGATGCCAAGGACATCATACATTTGGATAATTAAAGGCACACTTGGACACTTTGGCGAAATACATAACCTGAAGAACGAAACTCATTTATGTATTAAAATACTTTAAATTATTTTATTTCAAAATTTAAGCTCAATATTATTGACCTTTACCTCTTGGCAAACAATCATTTTCAAGTATTGAGTGTGCCTTTAAAACCATTTGATATTCGTGGCTTCAAAAGGATTTTTACAATCATAAAAATCCAAATTGTCCCATCGACATTAGCTTTGGCACAGACTAATAAATAATTGTAAATAAATATTAAAAAAATTAAACAGTAAGAAAATAATATACATTGACAATAAAACAAGACGAGCAGTCAAGAGAGATTCACATTGACTTGTATGTTAGTCATTAAAGGCATACAGTCACAAATACAGATGGTCGTGTTGGATTAAATATTAGCTTTTAATGTGTGGCATATATATCAATATACATTTTGTACCTCCCAAAATCCCTTTACACTTCCATTTATGAAGGAAATAAAATTTAGGAATGATGCATATATTTCTGACATTTAACAAAAAACTTGCCTTCCCTTCAAGTTCAACCTGAATTATACACATATTATTGTGGAGCTAAAGGGAAATAACTGGAGACCACTGCTCCTGGACCGAGTGAATTTCCAGATACAAATACATTATTGTTTGTTTCTCATAAAGCTCAAATTCACCTGTAAACATTCGTCCGGCCAAACAATAAATTATATAAAACAATACTGATATCTACTGGGACAAGAGGAACAGGTAAGAGTTAGAATAAAGCACTCGTGTAGAATAATCAAATGTATAATGGTTTCAGGTGAAACTGTGATTGTATGCATTTAAAGCGTGTTTAAAAGCATTGGATACAATGTGTATGTTATGCTAAACACAATTTATGATAATTCTAACTAATTCGGCTAAAACAATAACAGAATGTTCGATAACAACATATTTGTGTCTTTTCCATAAACAAACATGAATGCTGTTACAAGATTTCTGGAACCAAGAAATGGCACAAACATTTATGGTGTGCGATTTAAATAAATTATGAAATTAAACCAAAAAAATAAAATTGGAGATCAGACCTGGATTGCAGTAAAGCTGCCTATGTTGAGAACAAGAGAGGACATGCACTGCTACGGGTCACTTCCATAAAGCAAACATAGCACTACTACACGGCCCTGTAATATGGCCACAGAGTAGTAGTGCTGCAATCCTTTTATGAAACTGGGCCCATGTCACAAAAGTCTGTACTTCAATACAAATTGTAACTACTAGTATTTACTTTACCTTTGTATTTACTTTACTTTATTATGCATATGTTGTTCATTGATGAATTCAATAAATTAGTAAATCATGATAATGGTTATTTTAAATTTAAACAAAATGTTCAATCTATTGTTTTCCTAAAAACTAAATGATTAAAAATTGCCCTAAATTAGTGAACGATACAATTAGAAATTTGTAGTACAGTATGTGTAATAAGACTGAAAATTTGCCAGAATTAACATACCAGCTAGCATTCATGTATAATTTATATTTGTATGCTACTAATCCTAGTGGTCTTGTTGGTGGTGTGTACCAGAGATATGCAGACTTTTGTGACAGCTACATATGTTCGGGGAAAGTCCATAACAAACAAAAAAAAAAGGAAAATTATATACGATGTGGGGAATAAATTAACAAATGACTTGAGAAATATATTAGAGGCAGTATATCAGAATTTTTTTGACTGTAATGAAGAGAAATGCCATAAACTGAAACGGGTTGAAATTTCAGTTTACAATTCTGTTATGAATGAAGATAATACAAAATACCATTTGGTTGAACACAATTGTTAAGAATATATTTATATTGATCATAAACTATTTCCAGCATTCCCTTTCCAAAAGTAACATTATATACATGTACCGTATATATATAATATATATATTTTATATCGGGGTTTTGGACAACTTCTAGAAAAGTAGCCACATTAGCAAAACTAGTCATAGTACAATACATATATAAAATAATAAGATGAATATCTCTTGACAAGCCTGTTTGATTTTTTCGAATAAATCTGCAATAAAATAATGTTTATCCATTCTAAACCGAATTATTGCACATGTGACAAATGTTAACAATATATGGCATTCGTATGAAAAATAAACATGGATGTACATATACAATGAATGAAGAGGTAAATAACAACAGCTTGCGTCGATTCTTGCAAGAACATGATCTTAAAGCTAATGAAACTTCATAAGTACATTTCAATGTATTCCTGGATTACGTACAGTAATATTTTTGTTATCTAAAAAAACGGTGAAAAATGTCTTTCATTAGAAGTTGCCCGAAACTAATTACTAATTTAAGGTTTTGATATACATGAAATATATATATATTTTTATAATTACCGTACTAAAAATAGATCCAATAACTGTATAGCCCATTTGGCATTCAATCCACGATGTTCCAGTGACCTTGACCTGGATTATGACCATGGTGACCCCCAATTGGCAGTCGATTGACTCTGGTAACCCCGCAAAAGTGCTTGATTTGCCCCGTAATTCCACATTCTCAGCCGCCGGCAAGCATCCGCTTTGCCGCTATCGAAAGACCGGCTAACACACGGCTTGCTAGGTAAGAAATTGGGCAAATCGAGCGCGTTTGCAAGGTTACCGGGAGTCAAGCGGTTGCTGATTTGTGGCCAAAACAAACAGCCCTATTGAGTCTACCGTATGTAGTTCAGAGCAAGGTCATGATAGTCTTACAGACAATAATATTATGGTTAAATCATAGTAATTACTGTATTGAATGAAATACATGCATTGGAAATTTGATCTGAGCCATTTGTTAAAGTTTACATATTATTGGTGGAAATACAAATAAAAAGATCTTGGCTTTATTTGTTCTGTATTGAAAATAAACCATCAGGAATAAATTGAATGTCACTGAATGTTCAAAAGATTACAAAAGCTATGAGAACATGTTTTCTTTAAAGACATACAATCACAGATTTCAATGATAATTTTGCACTAAATTCACTCGGGATAATCTTGTCATGAGACATTAATGAATACATAGATGGTTGAATAAAGATCTTGTCACAAATCAAATGTAAATATAGATTCAGGTAAACATTTCGCCAAGTAAGTAGGTAAACTATAGTTTTGCATGAAATGCATTGAAACTCGTTTCTCAGTAAATACTTCATAGAATGAACAAAAACTATCTTATGTTGTACTACTTAATAACCAAAATTAAGAGTATGAATTTTGGCATCTTTACTAAAAATCTGATTATACAGCTAATGCCAAATATTCTGAGTACATAAATCATTTTATGTAGAGGGACAAAGTCCTAAAGATGAAGCATGTACTTCAATTTGCATGTGTATCTTTCTAACTTTGCCCTTCTACACTATAAACAAAATATTTACTAAAAATGTTTGGGGATAGCTATACAAACAGATTTGTTATTACGGTGCAAATATTTTTTGTTTGTTATTATGGTGAAAATTAAAAAACACACACCATTTTGGTTATATTGATTGATTGAATTAATGTTTTACGTCACGGTGGGAATATTTCACCCATAGGCGACGACCATTTTGGTTATAGGTAATACAGAATACGAAATTGCAGTGTTTTATTTTTTTGTGCAAGTTTGTTTTTCATTTCATGAAGTATTTCTTGAGATAGCCTACCAATTAGATGCACCAATGCATTTATTGCTTAACTATAGCTGTGATTGTATGCGTTTAAGTTCTTGTAGTTTGTATCTCGGTAACACTGGAACAAGACAATATTGGCCCTATGATCTACGCTAAACTGTCCAAAAATACCACTGATTCCACAGACCCGTATATATGGCATAAAGACATGAACTTGTATGGTAGTACACACACAGTGGTCATAGTGGGACCGTCATACCCACCAATGGTATATTATCAGTAGACGGCTAACAAGTCTAGGTATACAAATGTATGAGGATGACGTGTGAGTAGGCTTATTTCAGCTTGGAAACAATTGTGATTTGACATAGAGCAATTCTGAAAATGACAGAATTCGGTATAAAGTTGAAATAGTAAAATAGTAGCTGTACGCATGTCATATTATCGTATCAAAGAGCATAACAAAATTAGTTGTGTTATATTTGAAATAGTCATTGTTATATTAATAAATGGGTTAAATTTCCCGTTAAAAAAATTGTTTAGTGAATATCAATTATGATTCTTTGGTATTCATGGTTAAATTTCAAACAATGAAATATATTATACAAGTTTTAATGAAATGTGATTCAATTAAAAACATGCTTTCAATTTGAAAACAAACATTCTCAAGTTTGTCAATATAGACCATATACAAATTGTTAAGAATAATTGGTGATCTCATCATAATAAATTTATATAGATATCTATAGAATCTGTTGTAGGAATGATTAAGATTAAAGCATTTAGCCCTATATTATGTACACGTTCAATTCGTACATTTCACAAGATTAATTAAACTGACAAAATTGAAACATCTGCATAAGGACAAATAATAAATTCCATTTATCTATCTATCTATAATATATGAATAGAACCAACACATTCTAGAAATGTCTGTATAGAAACAAACACATTTTAAAACTCTGACAATTAGAACACTTAGTATATATGTAAATAGAATATGCATTACCAAATATCTATAGTCGAAACATCACTATAAAACATGGTAAAAAAAAATATGATTGTAACTAAAAACTTTTTTTTTTATCAGAAAAATTAGGGGGAAATGTACATTTCTGTATCCCGAAGAAAACTTGTCATGGTCCCTCTTTGTGTTGCTGGACAGTTCATAATGTAATGCTACTATACAGTTGTAGACATGTTCGTGCTGCTGATGTCAGCTCAGAGAACGCATTCATAATGTGGTTTTGAGTTGGGTGAACACCGTAAACACAAATGATTGTGCAATGCAGGGAAAATACCTTACAGGAAGGAAATACCGACATCCAGGAACATTCAGCTTGTAAAAAGAATAAACTAGTATATGTATACACCGACCTATTTGTTCAATCCTATTTGATTATATCTGATCTACATAATCCATATTTGAATCCAATATTACTCAGATGCTGCACAAAGTAGAGTGAAAACACGGTAGAATTTACAATACGGGACTTTACAATGTTTTGGAAGGGAATAGTCATATTGATCACATATCTTACCAGCAAATTATATAAAATTTGTAAAGATCTTTTGATGTTGATGTATTATGAATAATCCATCTTGATTATTACCCCTCATTTACGTATGATTGTGGTGCAGCTTTGATAAAAAAAGCTAAGTCAAGTAACAGATCGTAAAAGGACCAAATTATAACTTTGAACAAACATTTGAAAAACACATCCTGATCAACAAGAAGGTAACAACGAAAAAATACATCCGCTTGACAAGACTAGAAAATATTTCAATGATCAACATTAATATAATGACTGATACAAAGCCACATTGATATTAACAGAGCAATATTGCATAAATATATAGTATATATACAGACAGGAAGGTCAGAGGTCAGAGATTATGAGTACATGGTAAAGTGGGTTTGAGATAGGATGAGATACAAGTATTTGCCCTTAATGGGGTTGGAAAGGGGGTGGGCTCGATCAAGTCATGACAGGCCTGATAGGGAGTCATGCAGGGATGCATGCTGTAACCTTCACTGATGCTAGTCGGAGTAAAACATTCTTCACAGATTCATTGTCCAGGATCCTGCTGCACAGAATTATTGTAGTACAATGTGAGAGCCTTATGCATTCAGCCAATCAAGTTCCATGTACCTTATAACACAGATACCAAATTGATTGAATATTATTTTTACATCGCAGCTGGAATATCTCACCCATAGGCGACGACAGATACCAAAATGTATCCGTTTGAAAAAAGGTTTATGAACGGGAATTTACTTTATTTCTGGTCTTAGTTCATAATAGCTTTATGAAAGGAAATTTACTTTATTTCTGGTCTTAGTTCATAATAGTAATAATTGCATAAATTAAATAAAATACTCTTACTCGTCATCAAACTATACAATAGGTGACAACTCTTTTGTGCTACAATCATTCTGTAGACCAGGACCCTTTACTTCAACATTTCAATATATCGTGTACATTTTCACACGGAGAAAACAAACATGACTGCAGAATAATTTAGAAACATTTCTGATTTCAACTGATTGAAGTTTAAAATAAAGATTTCGGCAGTGATTTATTCTGATGATAAGTCTGCAATTAATGCTATGAACAACCATATATAATTACAGTGTTCGAATTTAAAAGGGGTCTTGGAGGGGGTCGTTTGAAAATGTGCAATGTTAAAGGTATCTGTGTGACCCCCTGGAAATTACAGATTTGAGCTCCATTAACATTGGGCCTATAGAGAATAACACCCTTATTATTTTCTTAATTTCGAACACTGCAATTATCAACCAAGATAATAATACAGGCATCAGCCATTTAAGATCTGGAAATTCAAAGACATCATTTAAATAGTATCTGACAAGCACATGTCTATTTCTGTTCACATCGACTCCCATTGCATTAGACAGACAGGGGAAAGCCTCACTTTGCTGTAATCCATTGCTATATATTACAGTGTATCTATATGTTACAGTATATGAGGGCCACGTACTAATAACCTCCCTGTACAATCGTCTTGTTATGGTAGACACTTCGTACTGCGCTGTAGGCATACTTTACATCTAATGACCCTACACTGCGGGCATTCCATTCACGCGTCATTCTGATTATTATATTCTTTTGCATCGATAAAATGATGACTCACACTTTCGTGAGAAACACCACCTCACATTTTCGTTCAATCTTTGATTAGACATGTCACTATGCCCACAGTGTACCAGACTTATAGCAATCATATTTTGATCAGATCTTTTGGTTCATTCTCGTTCCAGCCTGTTCCACAAGGAACAGTCTCATTGGTTGACTGTCTGGACCAATCACTTGCTAGGGTTTTTGTGTTTTTCTTGTTCCAGGCAGCTCCACAAGGAACTCTGTGATTGGTCGACTGGCTGGACCAATCGCTTGCTTGTATCTTCAGACCATGTGGTGTCCACTTCTGCTTGGCTTACACTGCTGGGAGGGTTTACATTATTTGCTACAATCATTATTTTAAAAGAATAACATTTGACTATACTAAATTTGTCAACAAACACTTTCTTCGAGCCCATATGGCTTCAAATGAGCATCAATGCACTACTATTCATGACAGTTATTTTGTGTCCAAACTCAAACACACTTGGTCAAGAAATGCTTCCTCACTCCCTTATATATTATAACTTCATTTTTAGAGGTCTGACCATGATAACCTCCCCTTCCTATAAGCACGACTGTTGGTTATCTCCCCTGTGTTAATCACCATAACAGCGTGCCCATGGAAGCAATTCTGGAAATAATTATCCCCCCTCGACACTGTCTCCAATACATAATTATAATATATATATATATATATATATATATATATATATATATATATTTAATATAGCTATATGTTTATGTATACATATAATATATATTATCTACATTTTATATCATTATGCCTTGGTGTAAAAATACTGCAACATAACAACAACTTTCTAATCGTCACCGACCGTAACAGATCTCAACTGTACTGGCGCCAGTTTAAAAGAGT
>JAUTBZ010139317.1:0-13027 GCA_032361785.1 Lepetodrilus galriftensis | reverse complement strand
CCACTGCGCTACCACCCACCCTATGATGGAACTATTATCTAGGAAGCCTCAGGTGGGTGGTCAATCAACTTATTTACTAGGAAAACATGGCACGGAATCCTACTTTTTATAGACTAAACTACTTCTGTTGAAAGTACCTTGCTGAACGAGTTCAATAGAAAATTGGTGTGCTCATGTACAGTAGACCTCTGATAAACCGGACCTCGCATATAACGGACTGAATCTGAAGTCGCAGGTCCTGTCTAACGCTAATTGCGGCATATGCATACAGACTTTGCATATAACGGACAGAAATAGCCGGTCCCAAAGAGTCCGTTATATGCGAGGTCTACTGTATATAATACCATTCACTGTCTCTCCTTTGGCCTACAATATACTGTGAGGTGAAAACTCATAGTAAAATATGATAAGACTGATAGTACTATGTATTCTGGCTGAACAGGTATTGTAGCACTACAGAGTGGGCTGTAGTTTACAATCTATGGTACTTGAACAAATAACTGCATTTTATTCGCATTCAGAAAATTGGAAATTTAGAGGTTGAAATGATCGCGTGTGAATATTCGGGTATTACTCAGTTGTTAAAAAATGTGATGCATTTTCATATTATTGTACCTTTCCATCTCCTTACGTCAATGCTGCACTATGATCAAGCTTTATCGAGCATGAATAATATGCACATTATTATTACTGTGATACTGTTCATATATAGGTGTTTTCCTTATTATGTGTGTATTCAACCCGTTACCTCATATCTAGAGCTGCAATTGTACCAAAAGTATCCATGTATCTGAATGTTTGAAGGAGAATTAATCTAACTGAACAACAGCCAATGCATCTGTTACAACTGTCTTCATCACTGAGCACCTGGCAGTAACTGAAAGTCTAATTCTACTAGCAAGTCTGAGAGAGTGAGTTACTTATTGACTTACATCGCAGCGGGAACCTTTCACCTGTGTGCGACGAGAAAGTGTGAGAGAAGTGTTCGATAGTTGGGTGTTACTATGCTGGTTTTCTAGTGTTAATATCAGAGGCCTGTTATGGAGGGTGCGAACCTGCGAGTACACGCGTGAAATATTCTTGGAAACATTCATCCTTCATATGTGACGTCACGCGATAACTCGTGTAATCTCGCCCTTCTGAACATGCCTCAGTGTTGTCAGGGATAGAACTTAATTACAAAATGACTTCCCCGAATAATGATATAAATAACAAAACATGAAATTTCTATTAGCCCATGAGAAATTAACGGATCTGCTGTGTGATTGGGAACTTCTAACCCTGTGCGGTAGTCATTCTTGTTTGCATGTTTTGTTTTTGTTTTTCTTCATTGAATTGGGGCTTATAGCCACTTTCAAGATTTCACTTACATCCACGTTTGTAATCGTAATTTCGTGATCACAGAAATGTGGAGAATTGTATTGCAGATTATCATTTTGTGGGAGTACTTGTTTGCTTACTACCAGTTTAATTTGCATGCTATTTCAATACATTGTGCTTCAATTCACCAAAGGATATTAATGTGGATTTCAAGACACGAAAACAAACACAACAATGGTAACACAAGTGAAGCATGCTGACCACAATTCCAAACAGAACATTACATTTTATTTCCTAAATTACAAACATTTGCTGAAAAGAAAAGGTCCATGAATTGGTACGCTTTGTTAGTGTTAGCATTCATTAGAGGACTACTAGTATGTACAACATTTATTGACAAAGAATCTCAATGTGTCACTACATTGTTGGCAAATAATAATGAGCAGTGTTTCTCCGAACGCGCGATCCTGCGTCCCATACGCAAAAATTGCAAGTTTGGACACATTATATTTATAAAAATTGTTCATAAGTATATCAACATGCGTCCCAGGGACTCTCAAAAATTGAAACCTAAGTGGAACCCTGAATGAGTATTACAGTAAGAAAGCATTTGTTATAATGTATATCTACACTATAAATACAGGCTCTGTTCAACTCTCTCCATGATACATGGAGCAAGATTAAAAAGAGAATGTTTATTACAAATATTCATGCTGCGACGTAAAGAACTAATTCAATCCATCTCATGCGAAATATTAACCCCAGCGCCACTCAAACTATAAGTGAGTGAATATGGAGCTCAACATCGCTGCGGGAATCTTTCACCCATTTGCGACGCTCGAGCTAGAAGAGTAGTGAGCATGGTAAATTGGCCTCAGATATTGACCACTACGGGGGTTAATGAAATGACAAAAGGGATATAAGATTCTAGTGTTATGGGGTTAATGTATGCATTAAGATGAAGACATCTGCAGCTTGTAATGAAGCTAAGGACATGTTAGTTGTGGTTAATGCTCAGAACAAATAGTGCAATCCTATGAGGTAAGTACAAATGTCAATGACCACACTACATATACAGTGCTCCCTCGATATTATGCTGAATTTGGGGTCCATGACATGTCACCCGCGTTATAAGACCCGCAACAAATATAATTGGAGAAAAAAAAGAAAGAACAAATTTTGAGAATAAAAAAAAAATTGTATCCGAATCCGCGGTGCATCGAAGGGCGTTATATCGAGGGAGCACTGCATCAGCACAACAGATAAACTATAACATGCCAGTAGCATACAAGGAACAATTCAAAAGCTAGAGATGACTATAAAACACATAACCTGGCCCCGAGATTACGAAACTTGAGTACGATTTCATACTCAATTATAAAGTTTTGTTCACAAATCCCCATATAATTTGTATTATACTCTGAAGGTTTCGTAATCTCATGGCCTGACGACAAAGCATACGACCTGTTTCGCAACCATGATTGGGAAAGGCATACATGTGCAAATTACCATTGGCGCTGTCATCTTTACAACATGGCCCATTGAAATCACAGCAATTTACGTAACATGGCAGGTGTATGAAGGACTTATTGGGTTTCCATCAATATCATGAAATGGTATCTTTAACAAACATGCCTTCCCTAATCTGAGCACATCACCATCATTGTTAGTAGCACCAGGTGTACATCACCAACTAAGAAACTGTCATGCAGCTTTCCATTAGTTTCGAGCACTAAGACGACCATGCTGTACTATTGTCTGTACAACGCCAGGGATGAAAATGCACGGACTAAGAAAGAAAAATCATTCTTCAATATTTACACATTTAGTAACATCTGGCCAAGAAATGATGATTGTCAGATTTTAATAGATTGTCAGATTTTAATAGATTGTCAGATTTTGAGCAGTGTTAAGAACATACTACGCACATATCATTTCGATACGACGTGCTGGGGCATTAACATTTATTACTCATAGAAAATTAAAAGATAAAATTTTTCTTTTGCTTTGGAACTTTGACAAGCATTTCATCCCTGGCAGGTAGACCGACTCTGGAACACAGGGCAAGATCTACATCTGTGTCAGCTGATAGACGAGGAGGAGGATGAGAAACGAGAGGTTAGTAGAAGCGGCATCAGCCCGTGCTGTGAGTATTACTCTGTACACTCCCACCACCGTACTGAGTTCCCGTCGACATTTGAGGAGGACATGCGCTGCTCACCATGAAAGGATTGCCGGCCGGTTGCGGTGCTTGAGGTGGTGCAGCCTGGCCCCACCCCCCGGAGAAGCCCTGCGGCTGCTGCGCCGGGGGAAACCCGGGCTGCTGGGCAGCTGGGAACCCTGCCTGTGGCTGAGCACCGATTCCTGGGTTCGCTCCTGCGGGTGCTGACTGTGTGAAGCCGAATCCAGCTGCCGTCGTTCCAAAGCCAGCGCCGTTCTGCATACCGAACTGTCCGAACGCGGCTGGGGCAGGCTGAGCTGCAGGCTGTCCGGGGAACTGACCGAAGCCTGCAGACTGCTGGAATCCTGCCTGACCCCCCGCGCCAAATGGATTTGCCTGAGTAGCTGCAGGAGTCTGAGTAGGGGGGGCGCCTCCGCCGAATGGATTGGCAGCTGTGAAAACAAAATTAATAATTTATTCATACACTTATCTTAGATGTCATGTGTTCCATGAATTCAAAGTTCAGCTAGATCAGGCCCCAAGATTACGAAACATTTTTGAGTACGGTTTCATGCTCAACTGCAAACATTCCCATATAACATTATTGAGCTTGAGTATGAAATCATACTAACAAAAATAGTATTCTCACTGCATGATCATATACAAACCAATGAAAAGACACATTGTCGATCCATAGTGGATAGACCATAAATACAATTTAATTTTAAGTAAAATGATTACAAATGGAGTATCTACAATAATACTTAAAAATTTTAAATGGAAAATAATAACATGTGATTCAAATAAAAAAAAATCCATAGTAGGTTTAACTGTTGAGGAGGCTTCACGTTATAACTATTCAATATCTTTCATGTCTTAAAATAAAATAACTAAAATTTAAATAAAAAAATAAATAAAAAATTGATTCGTTAAATTACTTAGAAGCTATCTCAAATTACTGGTTGCAATCGGCATCCACTGTCACCCTATCCAAGCTCAGACTGTATGATCATGCAAGAACTCCATGCTTCTACAGTGTCGCAGGAAAAGTCATAACAGATAAACTCCTGCATTAAAGGCATGCAATCACGATTTGTCGACATATTTCACTGTCAAACATTTCTTACCTGAAAGTATGTGCAATTGATTTGTCGACACAAGTATATTGAGCAATGATACAGTATATTTTACCCACGTCCCAGTGGTTTTCAATATTTTCATATTTTGTTTTAAATTTTCTATAAAAAAAAATCATCAAGATCAAAAATAAAATAAACGAAAATATTGAAAACTAGTGAACGATGTGTAAAATGTAGCTTACTGCACAATATACTTGTGTAGACAAATCAAATGCAGCATTCAGATAAAATATGTTTGATAGTGAAATATGTCGACAAACCGTGATTGTATGCCTTTAAAATGTTGATCTAATCCAACATCGATTTATGCCTTGCTAGTCACATTGTCAATAATTGTGACAAATAATGGAAGAATTTAATCCCTTGAATGCTAAAGGCATACACTCACACCCCTTGATTTTGATGATTAATTTTGACTAAATTATTGCATTAACCAAGTATCAATGATTTTGTATAGCTTTACATCAACGTACAGTCACAACATATATTTAGTCAAAAATGTGCATCGAAATCTGTGAATGTATACCTTTAATAAAATTAATTCCATGCATGAAATTTGTAACAGACATAAGCAGCAATGGTAAAACTATCGTAATATTTAAATGCGATTCTTCAGTTTAGACTGCTACCAATATGGCTATACAGTAAAACAAATGTAATTATTTCTTTTCTAATTATTGTTTTCAACACAAGAATGTTCACAGCATTCATAATAAAAAGAAATATGGAGTTTAAGTATAAATTGAAATACAACTGTTAATCGGACAAAAAGGACAAAGAAAGTCTAGAACCATAAAATTAGTTTTTGAATTGTATACATTTGGAAAATCTTTGTTGTTACAACATTACTGGCCCTGAATTAATGTTGTTGAATATATATTTAGTGGTCCATGCAGATATACCGTACCTACTTGTTGTTAGAAAATAATGCAAGGACTAGATTCACAAAATCTTTGTAGCACTACAATTAATAACTTGCATTAGTGCTACAATAATTTTGTGAAACTGCCACACTTGTTGGATACTAAGCTAATATTCACAAATTATATATTTTAAAACAAATGCCAAAACATTGTCATACATCGATAAAGCTAACAGCAAATCTGTCACTAAAAAATAGTTATGGAAAGTTATTTTGCAATAAATAATACATAGCTATTGTAGCTAAATATTAGAAATGTACACATGCTGTAAATTTACAAATAGCCAAATGTGTTAGGCCACTATATCGTATATGAGATTAATACCACAAATACTAGGTGTTTTGACCAAATGTATTCCACACAGTGCACCCTTGATATAACAACCTTCAATGCTCTGTGGATTCGGATAAATTGTGGATCCCATTTTTGTTCATTTAAAAAACAAAAACAAAAAAACTTTATAGTAAAATGTTGTATTGCACCTCAGTCACACAACATCTGAAATCATCCAGGACCCCCTTGCTCAGAACTATTGTAGCTACAACTATTGTAGGGTGAACACTTTCTATTGTTGCAGGAGCCCAGTTACAACTATTGTAGCGCTACAACTGTTGGGACTACAACTGTTGGGACTAGATTTATATTTGAGGAAAGACTGTATACTGGCCCATGACAGTAAATAATATTAAAATAGTTTGCTAAGAACTGTAATATATTTAAGAAATGTACACATTTATGCGAAACAAAATAATATGTAAACAAGATTCGAAGGGAAACAAAACATGAAATTTAGATAAATTTCAATAGATACATAACTTTTCTACTCCATAGAATGGTTCATCTTTAAAACAGGATTCCATAAAAACCAGTTGTGTGTGTACTCAAGATAGTGACCTCACACCTATTATTTAAAAAAATCATACCTTACAGACGTACCATTCTATGATATCACTATGTATCAACTGAAATTAACTTTAAATTTCATACTTTTCCTGTTTTCAAAAGTCAAAGAAGCAGGAGAAAACGTCAAAACAGCCAAGGATTTCCAAAAGTAAATAGGATATAACAAACATTATCTGTGCATGCATAATAGGGATAGGTTACCATGGTTACCAGTACAGACGACAAATGGGTTTCCGGGCATCCCTAACCGATTAAAGCTTTTCTGGCAATCTGACAGTGAATACAGCAAAAAATAATGAAAGAAAGTGTAAAAGCAGTAATAAAAATAATTATTCTTTTACCAAAAATAATATGAAAATTAAGATAACTTAAATTACCATAAATATATTTTTTTAAAGAAAGTATGCTTCGCCAAATATCACACAACATTCTTGCATTTTCCAAAATGGAAGAATTTAACATGTTTAATATTCCAACAGAAATATAAGTGCTCATTACAACAAACATACTGATAGTTTGACAATTGTATTTTCTGTTAATATTAAATTTTGTCAAAGAATCTGTTTTACATGTGATACTTGGCTAAACATAATAATGAGAAAAATCATATTGGAAAAAGAGTAGGAACCCTAACAAAATAAAATAGAAAGGATAGTTGTTTTACAAAGCAAACATAAAGATCCTCTCCCATTTTAATGATATCTGTACAAGTGGCATTATGACTTTGGTAACTTTAATCCAAATTCTGAATAAAACAAAAAAGGTCCTTGGGTCAATGATACTGCATCCGATCACCAAAATTGAATAAGGTTACAAAAGGTAAAAAATAAATGAACAGGAAAAATAAATACAAAATTACTATGATAGAGCTTTTTTAACACCAACTTTCATTAAAGAAATATACTGAAAAAAATAATTGCCATCATAGTAGATACGAGAACTTCAAGAAACAACACCAAAATGATAAAACTAAGTCCAGATTATTCTTCAGCAATTTCTTATCCTATCACTTCATCGAATGAAAACATCGCCTACACCACGACAGCTAAATTCTAAAACAGCACCCACCAGTAGAAGCGCTAGTACTAGTAGCCGTGGCTGGAGGCTGGCTGTTCCATCCGCTCTGCGCACTCCCACTGCTGCTGCTGTTTGTGCCGTTCCAGCTGACATTGCTGCCCCCTCCTCCCCCGGGAGCCTGTCCGCCCCACGGGACCGAGGAGCTGGCGCAGGACGCTGTGGGACCGCCCCAGTTCACCGTGGTGACGGGAGGCGGCGCAGTCCACTCTGGTGCAGTGCTGGATGACGGCGTGGAACCGTTGGGGCTGGTGGTGGTGGTGCCGAAGACGCTGTCTAGATCAGCCAGAGCAGCGTACCGGTCACCTCCGCCCAGCACGGGCTGTGACGGCGGTGGCTGGGCTGCGGGCTGTGAGGCTGGCTGGGTCGGCGTCGACGCCGTGTTGGGGGCGGTGGCCGTCGTGGCGCTGCCCATGGGTTGAAGGGGTGCTGCATGACGGAAAGAGACAGAAATTTAATTTAGAACCCAGTGTTCGAATTAATCCTCTCCCTGCTGGATTAGGCGAAGGCACAGTTCTTTAGGGTATCTCCTGTACCCTGGGACATGCAGGGAGTTAAAGGGGTTAGGGGGTGAGGGGGGTGTCATTTGAAAATATGCAAGGTTAAAGGTATCTATGGGACTCCATGCAAATTACAGATTTGGAAACCATTAACATTGGACTTATGAAGAAAAGGAAAGACCACCTTATTATTTTCGGAATTTCTAGCACTGGAACCTCTATACAATAAACAGTGTTCACCCTGGTCCCGAGTTTACCAAGCCTTTTTGGGTATTTCTCTATAACCAGCAAAGTAAAATAATGAGGTCTGCTGTGCGGGGAACTCACCACTAGACATGGGGAATGCAGATGGTGGCGGGGGCTGAGAGGTAGGATTAGGCTGGCTGCCAAAACTGGAAAAATCGGCAAAACCACCACCTGAAATCATGGAATAATCACATAATTAAAGCTTGAGAATAAAATTGTACTCGAAAAGTTTCGTGATCTCGGCCAAAAAGGCCTGCACAAATTCCACATTAGCAATCCACGTATTTGGACATTATGAATAATTTGGAGAGAAAAAAATAAAGTAATTGACATTTGACTTTCCTGCACAAGAAAATATTAGTGTCACATTGTTCAAAATTAATTGTGGTGATATTCCTACCTCCTGCTACTGGTGCACGTGGCGTCGAGGCGAAGGGGTCGCCTCCGAGTTCACCCAGTAGATCGAACCCTGACCCCGGCTGAGGCTTGGGCTGTGCGGGGGCTGTAGGTTGTGGGGGGGTGGTACTCTGGGTTGTGATGGGTGGGACACCGATGGGCCCAGGGTTGGTCGCTGACGGGCGATTCATCTGTGGTGACTGCAAACAACAAATCGTCAATAAACCTAGTCCCTTAAACGGCAGCTTGGGTTGCATACACCCAAGGGTGTTGAGAAGAAAAATGTGGGTACATTCATCCATTAATCGGGGTAATAATGACAAGCACAGATTTGGCAAATATACAACTGTATGTTATTATTATTATAATAATTATTATTATATTATTGTTATTATCACCAACATATGTTTTTATTTTAGATATCAGAATGTAAAATTAAATGTGTCAAAAATTATTATTATTATTATTAAGATTTATTATTATTATTTATATTATTATTATTATTATTATTATTATGTTATACTTTCTTATTTATATTTACCAACACATTTTTATTCTAGTAATCAGAATGCGACAATAAAATTGATCAGAAATAATAATTTACTGACCAAGAATATAACAATGGATAATATGTATGCTAATCTTAATTGCCAGTCAAGCCACTACTTTCTATCACCGGTATTACTATATATGCTAATTATGCTATTGTGTACAGGAGAAAGGTAACAACATAGCAGAAGATACTGTAGTTTACTTACAGGTATAACATTACACACTGCTGGTCATACCGTATCAATACAATAGAGACTATCTCTATCACTGTCAACACAATGGTCACTGCAGGTGGAGGGAGATTAAAAATGACACACATACTGTATAGAGACGATAAATATTACCTGAATAGGTTTCAGTTACTATGCAAAATATGTTTTCAACAATCATGTTCTAATAGAGACCTAGTTCAGTAGTTGCCTATATGCATATCAATATACACAGTAATGCTGATTATAGACTTACAATTTGCTTATAAATACATAAAACTCCTGCTTATACGGTACTGCCAATTCAAGTTTAATTTGTTTATATATTTAATTAATAATAATAATTATATCTTTATTATCCTGAAGTAAAGAAATAATGGATACATACAGTAAATTTATAAATAAATAAAACATTATTTATTGTTTATTTAAGGACCCCGGACAAATAAATCAGTGGATTTCCATATAAACTTGCCATGCCTGTAAATCCATTAACCCTCTCCCTGCTGAAGGCGACTTAAGTTGCCCGATCAGATACAGAAATAGAACACTTTGATTTTATTCGGCAGGGAGAAGGTTAAGAGACTGACGTTGTGGACGCTCACCTGATTGTTCTGAACTACAAGTTTGGGGGCGCTTTCTCCGAGCATGGATCGTAGAGGTCTGTGTGATGTGGGTTTGCTGGCGGTCACTTCGTTCATACGTCTGGCTTCGTCCTTCATAGACTCAGTAGGAGCCACGTACCACCGTTTGTTCTCATACTTTTGGACCATAAAATCTCGCACTCTCTGTTCGTCCCTGGAGTCGGGCTCGGGCCAGGACCGGCTGTCGTATAAACCCAGAAACACTTTTCTGCAGAGCTGAAATAATGAATGAAGAAATATTTCAATCTTGATCAGTGAGTGGTTGATTTGTTGCTTGATGTCACATCCGAAAGGAAAAGGTTAAGTCAACCAACTTATTAATATTTCCAGTAACTTTTAAATCATGAGACGCAAAATCTTGGTATCCTCGAACATTCAAAGAATAAAAAAATATAAAATACCCAAGCACACATATCCTATTTTTTTATTTTTTTTCAAATAAAAACAAATAAAAACAAAACATAACAAATTAAAACAAAATATTTCAAAGTAAAACAAAATATTTCAAAGTAAATTTAAAGATTTATTGAATACCTTTTTGGGAGGAGCAGGAATACAAGGCACAACTGCCGCCATTTTGATTAATCGCAAACAATCCGGTCTCGATTCACAAAACTTAACATTAAAGCATAAAGAAAATATGTATGCCAAAACACCAGGAAAAAACCCTAAAAACTATTTTACTAAATACTTCACGAACACATAAACAGAATTATTACAAGGCAAGAAATAATAACAATAACATCCAACCAATCTGCGATTCTGTTCTGGGTAGGTTCTGGCGAGGCAACTCGGAGACCAATCTTTATGTACGGCATGAGATGACTGGAATATTTACCTGCACAGGTACCACCAGTAACGACGGACACTAGATTGCCTGTCACCGATGTCCGAATCAGGATGAGGCAGGCATAGAAATGATAGCGCGTTCTCTAATGTTTTTATCATGTGACTGCCTCACAATCTTTGGAGGACCCAGGGAAAGGACCTATATGGTACAGACACACGACACCGACCACTATCTCGGCCCGTATCAACTTACAAATTGGGTCATATTGCTGGCTCGCGTTCATTTGCATATATTACTATGTCGCAGTTCAGTTGGAGTGTTTCATCTCTCATCTTGACTGACATTTTATTCAAGTACCGAGTCTCGCGGGTCATAGTGGCCTCCCACCATCGGCCTCCCACCATCAACATGTAATATTTATAATTAGCGTGACTAGACTTCATTGAACATAACATGTTGATAGGCCAGTGATAACAACAAAAAATACATACCATAGTAAAATCATCCAGTCATGAAAAGTTTGATTTAACATTTTCAAGGTATTTTGTAGCCTTTAACTAGCAAGAAAAGACTTCATTGAACAATACTTATTACTTATTATTATTATTATTATTTAGTATAATTATTATACACATTTATATAGCATAAATATTTGTTGATAGGACAGTGACATGCACAGTGATGAAATACAACTGGATAGTAAAAATAACTGTAGGTTAATAACTCGGAAAAGCATTGCGATGTGAGTCGGTTGGTTTATCCTTCTCAATTTAATTCACCATTACTAATTACTTATTCATACTTGAAATGGTCAACAAATGCAATTTATTATTATTATTTTATTTTTATTTTTTTAACAAAAGCAATTTATATATTTATATTTTAAATAAAAATTAAACTGAAAATTGCAATTCACTGTTATAATTCAACCAATCGGATTATGGTGATATTTGAAATGGATCCTGTTGACAGTAGAAGGATAAAATGATGGTATTCATCTTGTACACATCTTGAATTACACCAGTACTAAGTGTATTGGCTCTAGAATTACACGTCTTACAATTCCAAAGTTCATTCCTCATAGGCCATCAAGCAAGTAGTAGATATGTTTGACCGGGACCCGGGCTGAGACCAGCTTTGAGAGTTCCATCGCCGCCTCTCAGTAAAAATCATGTTAGCGCAACCGGCAGTGCACTCTTTACAAATGAGGAATACAAGGTAAATATGCATGTTGATTAGGTAAACACCCAGTCAAATTATGATTATGATGATAAAACGGTTCCAAGTTTGAATCCTCCCCAAGAACTGAGATCAATTCTTGGGTCAGTGAATTATTGTTTTACGTCATAGCGGTAATCTTTCACCCGTGATGATCAATTCTTTGGGAAGTTATACCTTTCAGAAACGATCATAATACTAATAGGATTCAGGGGCGGGTGGTGGTGCAGTGGTAGAACGCTTGGACTTCAGAGCCAAAGGGCCTGAGTTCAAATCCTGTCAAAGGTAATCAAATTTGAATATCTATATGCATTAGAGAAATGTCTATAGACGTAAAGATATCCATTTGGTGTCTGGAAAGAACAAAATGGGCAATCAGAACTGAGAAGTTTGCGATGTCGAAATGGAAAAGAAATGTAACCTACTACCAACATTGAGTCATTTCTACTTATAGCATACCAGTAACTACTTGCATCAGTGTATTGTCACAGTCTCATTAAAATAAGATCCGAAACTAACGCTCAAACAGATATATACTGAACAAAATAAGAAACTTTACACTTTATAAATACGTATAGTAATTGTTTTATAATGTTTTAGGGTAATGTTATTATAAATATGGTAAATGCTATGTATACAGATTGTCGTTGTTCCATATCCGGTTAGTTAAGGTAACCGAAATCATGAAAAAATCAATTTATGACAAAAACACCTTTTTCATGAGCTGTTCAATAAGTGACGTAACGATGATTCCCAAATTTATTTTTACACATGCGCTATATCTGTGAGAACCGGAAAAACAACTTTTTACTTCATTTTATCGATTGAAATTGAATGCATGGACGACGTAATATTGAGCGCGAACGTGCAGTTGACATGTTACGGGCTGGAGCGGGTGTAGCTCATGTCGCAAGGACATTACATTGAAGCAGATGTGCAATTTACGACCTCA
>JAUTBZ010139306.1:0-13029 GCA_032361785.1 Lepetodrilus galriftensis | reverse complement strand
AGAGAGAGAGAGAGAAAGAGAGAGACGGGGTGAGAGAGAAAATAGGGATTATTCAAATTTCCATTTTAACGTTATAAATCTTTTTGGCCTTTACGTAAAATGTTATCTTGTCCCCTCCCCCATTTCTCTCTCCGTTTCTCTCTGTCTCTGTATGTGCGTCTATCTTTCTATTTATTTATCTCTCTATCTCTCCCTCTCTCCCTCTCTGTGCGTATATTTCTCTCCCTCTCTGTACATTATACAACTATGTACAGTTCTGATGTCAGCAATACATCAATGCTTGTATACTTGTAATGAAAACAACCAGTTTAGGACGTTGTAATTATTTAGACATGAGATTTGTCAGTTAGAGTGGCTGGGATCGATATATGCTTGTTGACTTAGACTTCAGGCATAATCACCCATACTCGAATAGTCACAAAGTCATTGTCATAAACTCGGACATACAATGCGAACGAAAATAAAACGGTCAAATTTGACATCCATTGTGGATGCCTATTAATTATTGACGATGCAGTACATCATCGACATGAAAACGCACTATATCTATATTATAGTAGAAGTGTTCTATTACATGCTAGTATTACCTTTGACCTTTCACTATGGCAACAGGTGGCAGTAACGATACTAATTGCATGTAATAATGTTCTAGCGAATCTATTGTTTTGGTGCTGTTCCATATGTTCATAAGTGTATACGCGGGGCAGCAGTAGGCTATGTTTAAATGATTACACATTGTAATACGTGGACATCTACATTTCTACGTATAAGCATTCGTCAGTACATGGAATATTTATAATAATTCGTGAAATTGTTAAAGCTGTTTCGCGATTCAGATGTGCAGGATATCCAGGTGTTTAGATCTCGGGAAGAGTGTTCGATCACGCGTTGTACATATCCTCTACAGTCGACCTGATAATAATCAAGTAAAGCGAATTTACAACGTTTGGATGTACTCTGCGGTGCATATTTGAGAAGGTTAGAAGTCGCCAGTGTGGGTGGCTGCGTATTTCCTATGAAATCAAGAAGACTTCATCCTCGTTCTCCACTCTCGTCGTATGTATAATACATGTGATGGTTTAAAGGACATGTGATCCTCTAAACCTGTACAATAGGACTATACTCGCAAAATCAGGGAAATTCCACTTGGAGTGTTCAGGCGTTTCCCCCAAATGACCGGTTAATTATATTAAGAACATGTGCGGTTTGAGGATCAATGAAAACAAGAAACATGTGGCAGTTCTGGAGGCTATTAATTTTAATGTACCTAAAATCAATGATGAATTCCAACGTTTAGTTTTCATGATTATTATATAAAGGGTAAGCGCTAGGGATCGTATGGTATTGATCGGCAGTAGGTATAAGGAGGCAGGCTATCGGACACGGCGGAGACGCGGGCCTCGCAGTTCACAGTGCTACACGTATCCCTGTGACGGTGCACATCTGTTCACAAGCATGCAGCCACCAATGACCATCTAAAGTTGAGATTGCTGTGGTCTAGTTTTGTCGTTAGACTCGTAACTCCAGTGGCTGAGCTGATCTGTCGCCCGTTGCTGTTTCAGAACTCTCACACGACAACGAGAAGAGGAGACAAACAAAATAACGTTAATCCGTGTGTGTTATAGTGTCTGATTGCGCGTCCACGCCATAAGTGACTCTGCAGTTAACAATGTATGTTTCTTTGAAACACGACACATCGGATGCGTCTCTGCAAAACGGCTGAGAGAGTGAGCCTGGGGTATGATTAAGCAGACAAAGTGCAGCCGTGGAGAGCCAGAAATGCGCTAATAAGCTGATATGGCTCCAATTAAGATTCACAAAATCTCCTGAGACGAGGCCAGAATCGATGGTGACTCCGAGCGGACTGGTCAGATCTATGAGTGGGAACTCGGACAATTAAAACCAGTATGTAAACGCCCGTGCAGTTTCCTGCTGTGGACATCTTTGCCTGGAGAGGGCGGGGGAAGACGACATCGTAACTTAATGCCGGGCGTGTCCTACTCCATAAGTCATCAAATATTTACGGATGCAACCAGGAGAAAATGGATTAAGAAATTCTTGTCAGGGCGCGCATTGAGAAATCCTGTACCTGTCAACTGAGAAGGTAATCCCTTGTGACGCGATGTCACGCTAGGTTGACCGGACGGCATGGAACGTGCGTGGCTTGTTGGTTGGAACGGAACTGCGATCCGCGTAGTTCTACATGGTTGAGTGACTAACACGAGTTAAACCCAGCATCCCCAGCAGCCGTGGAAGATACTTGCGGGTGGATTCTCCTAGACAGGACCACGAGCAGGTGTGACGTTATGCTGTGTCTACCTGTTCACGTGGTAGCACTGGTCACACATGTGAGACACTTCAACTAATATTGAGGTAGATAATAGGAATTCGAGATGGAGATGGAATGTATTCGATTTACCAAGAACAAAGTGAGTTGGCTTAATATATGCATATAAGACTGATACAAGTTTACCAAGGTCAAACAATAACTAACATCGATCGTATTGGTTTCTTGAGTACTTACAATACGTTGTA
This sequence comes from Lepetodrilus galriftensis, assembly GCA_032361785.1. Lineage (NCBI taxonomy): Eukaryota > Metazoa > Mollusca > Gastropoda > Lepetellida > Lepetodrilidae > Lepetodrilus > Lepetodrilus galriftensis. Next base: position 10,494 of record JAUTBZ010139306.1, on the reverse strand, counting down.
ATATTGCGTCAAATAGACTTTATTCTCTCGCGGTTTTAATTATTTATGTCATTGTGTTACGAGCTGTCTTGTGACTTGTTGGTATACTATGAGTTCTATTATTGAAGACCCTTCAATACCATTAGTAGGGATGAATCGACGTAAAAAACACAAACTGTACACCAGTTTTGAACAGGCGGAACTCAAGTCGAAGCGGTTTGCAACCGTAGGAAGCAAACTGGCAAAACGAAAAGAGTTGTTTTCTAGACGTAAGCGCGTGTGCGATATCGCGCTTGCGTTGGCCGTATCTGGCATTCTGTTCATGGTCATCGAAACCGAACTAGCTTTTGCCAAAGTCATCACCCGGTCCACTCTGCCATCATACCTGCTGAAGATGTGCATGACGGCGTGTACTGTTGCTTTACTGATATTCCTAGGCCTGTACCACAAGATAGACATCCAGCTGTTCACGGTCAACAACAGTGTAGAAGACTGGCGCTTAGCTCTAGGAACCAAGAAAATAATACTGATAACCATAGAGTTCATCGTGTGCATCATCCACCCTATACCTGGCGACTTCACCATCACGTGGAAGGGTACAGATACCGACAACTACCCGGGAAGAGAAGCCGTCACTGTTCCCTTAGACGTCGTCTTGTCGCTGCCCATGTTCCTCAGACTCTACCTCGTCGGACGGATCATCCTCCTCCACAGCAAGCTCTACGAAGATGCCTCCTCGCAAAGCCTCGGCGCACTGAACAGGATCAACTTCAACTTCAGGTTCATATTCAAATCGTTGATGGCCCTCTACCCGGATTACGTACTGGCCGTCATAATGGTGTCGCTCTTTGTTATCGCCAGCTGGGCTCTTCGGCTCTGTGAGATGTACGGCGACAAGATACACGCAAACTTTCTAAACACAATGTGGGTCATAGCTATAACATTTCTGACTATTGGATATGGTGACATCGTACCTAACTCCTACTGTGGGAGAGGCATCGCTGTAATTACGGGTATCATGGGAGCCGGATGCACTGCATTGGTTGTTGCAGTCCTGGCTCGAAAACTGGAATTGTCACGTGCTGAAAAGTACGTGCATGACTTTGTTCTAGATGTCGATTTGGACAAACGTCTAAAACACGAAGCAGCAAATGTTGTGCGGAATGGATGGTTTGTGTACAAGCTAAATAAGAAGAACCTTAGCGCTGCGCAGAAAGACTCGCAAATTCTTCAGCATCAGCGGAAGTTACTGCGCGCAATTTACAACATCCGGGGCATCAAATGTGCGCAGCGCCGTCTTATGGACCAGTCTGTAACTATCGTGGAGGTCAACAAGACTCAGGTGGAGATGCTACTGAGCATTGATCAAATCAAACTTCGCCAGTGCGCACTGGAAGAAAAGGTGAACAACATAGAGGTCAAACTGTGCCTCATTTACGACAACATTATTGCCATTGGCAACCGCCTCCGGACCGGCAAGCGTGAATAAGCCGTTTGGTATGTTTACGTTTAAAGTGTTTCTGCTGACTTTCCCCATTTGCCGTTAAAAGTGTCCGTCATCGCAGGGGACCTCATTTACGATAGAATGTAATTATCAAGCATTATTGCGTTTCCGGGCTGAATCGAGTATTGGATGTGTTACAAGTGTGATAGTGGAAACCACCACTCCCTGTAGTCTTTAAATGCACCCGATTGATATAGTATTGTAGTCTCGATGTATTCCCCTGCTAATTACTAATACATTATACCTTGTGCGGAGATATCTGTCGACTACAGTGTATTAGCGAGCAGACAATCTCCGACTAATGCAGTTCACGTACACTTGTTTCAAGGTCTCAGTAGACTACAGGTTAGGGCGGTGTCGAGATCTCTCAGGGCAATATTGTACACCATTGTAAAGATATGTGGGCCTATTCTCGAAACGTTCTTACTATACGATCGTAAGACAATCTTAGCGATTGTTATAGTATGACTACGAACTGATATTAGGCTAAGAAGTTCGTGAGTACGTTTTGAGAATAAGCCCTCTGATACCTATTGCATGGACCCATTGGCTATGACTGTTTCTTCTCTGTGACTGTCTGAACTTACAGAATGTTAAATAATACAACTAATACGATTACACTGCCATCAGAACGCAGCATCGTGACGTTATTGTTGTCTTCCTGTAGCTGTCGTACACGATATAACCCTCATTTATCAAATTAGGGTATTACTTGGAACACATCGATTACCACTGTTCGCAGGGTTACCACAGAGCCGCACGACTACTGTACTATCGTTCTTCTTGCACTGCGTCACCTATTATGTAATTCAATCATCACTATTTGCTCTGGATGTACAATAATAACAATAATAATAAGATGAAAACGTAACTAATCGTGTTTAAAGATCGTCCTGCCAATTCGTACACAGGTAAAATCAATCAAACGATATAAAGGACGGGACTTTTTCAACTATAAGTTCACTTCCAAATTGTTCAAGGAGTAAAAGTATGTTATTTATTGTTTTGCGTTTAACCACGATTATCTAGTTCTTTTTTTTCAAAGCCTATATTTGACTTCATAACATTAGAGAGGTTTCGCAACACTACGGTTACCATTACGGATACGCATAGGTCATTAGTTTGTGCGTAGTATGTGACTTCAGAGACTCTCTAGACGTGTAGTTTACCGTTTCTGACGGTAATGGTAACCGTAGTGTTGCGAAACCTCTCTAAAGTCCATGCTGCGTTACGACTATACCAGAAGCCAGGCATGTGTACTTGTTTATCATGGAAGTGTACTTGTTTACTTGTACAAGTACAAGTGTACTTGTTTATCATGGAAGGTCGTCACCTATGGGTGAAAGATTCCCGCTGTTACGTAAAACAATAATTCACTCACCATCATGGAAGGTCAGCTCTGCGTTTCACGAAAGGACCATGATGATATACCGATATTCCTGGATTAAATGGAACCTTACACCATGGCTTGATATAGGAAAACATCTATATTCGCTAGGGATTACTCTCGGACCATCGCATGAACTACTGTTTCGTGAAACTCAAGACTGATCATGATCTGGCTATCGTTTCTTGAAGCTCGCATATCCACTATGAGACCATAGTGCTCTCGTAAGTGCACGATCCCCATGTATTAGAGATGGCTATGAGAGTCCTTATGGTATCATAGCAGATATGAGAGCTTCGAGAACCGATACCCAGGGGGGCCTATTCTCGAAACGTCTTAACTTAAGAACAGTTTTTAACGATTCTTACAAGAATGGCTACCAACTGTTCTTAGGTTAAGAAGTTCGTAAGAACGTTTCGAAAATATCCTCCCAGGCGTATAATTAATACCTGTGTGTTATGCAAATACAATCATTGATTGGGGAAAACACATGGCACTACTACACAGAATGCTAATGATACTTGAATTTAAAATTTATACGGAAATATATAATTTAGATCCTACAATTATGGTATGGGGTTGAGGGAGCTATGGAACTATATATACTAACTAAAGAAGTTTTAAAAGATTAAATGAATTTACTGAAGATACATCCATGCAGACACAGTGCCTATTGTCGAATAGATTTCCTCTTCGTCACACATCTTCAATGTGTATCCTGCCATGTATGTACGCACTACGATACACTGTAATATACATAATCACTCTTGTTAGTCTTGTGTTGCCTTATCCCTGCACGTTACCGTTGAGCATTGTGTGCCACAAGGAAGCTATCCATACATAACACACTTGGCATGCAATATTTATTTACGATCATTTAACAGGAGGTGCACACGAATTGATTATTAGCATTCAAAACGCCAACTACATGCATTTACCACTGTAATTCACTCGAGTGCGTTTCGCATCGTAGACTTATTGATATTACTATAAAGGTTAATAGCAATCGTATGTTTCGAAAGGAATGACAAAGCAAATCTTCCAAAACAAATTTATTTATGGGTTTATTGATAAAGTATGTTTTGTGTAGCTTAGAAATGGGTGATTGGTAAAAGTACAACATGTAGTATGATTACAATTCTGTTGACGTTGATGTTGAGAATGAAGAATAATAATACCAACCTGATCAAGCTTAGTAATATGAATGAAGAATATATATGAAGTTTCTGGCTAAAGAAATGTTCTATTTTATTTCGTTGGTGTTAATGTATGGTGTACACAGTATTTGGAGCCTAATAAACTCATACAATTTAGTGTCTGTATACAATCCAATATGTTTCCTATGTGCACATAATCTCCAATCGCCTTTAACCTTCATTATGTTAGTGACAACATGAATTGCCCTACAGAGAAGTGAACTTTATTAGTGTCACAGAATGAGTGTTGATGTACGTACTACACTATTCTACTCACAGTGTATACCTTTATTGACCCTCCATAGCGTATGTGCATCAAATGATTCACATTCCTTGTTAATATTTACTCCCTTTGATTGTGAATTAATCCCAATTTGAAATGTTTGTTGTCTGTTGTGCCTGATGTTAACGTTTGACAGGGATATTATTATGAACAGAACCTACCATAAATCAAATAAAGAGATATTGTACTGTGTGTTGTACAAGTCTGCCTTCAGAAACAGAGTTATGAATTATTGAATCACTTTTAATACCAACATCTCCGTTCGCGGATATACTGCCGCAAAGACCATGGGTGCGTCCAATCAGCTGAGTAATCCGCTTGGCTAAACTGGTTCCCTGCCCAATGTACGGTTCATGCGACTCTTCAGACAGTGACTAGTTTAGTAAGCCGCTTGTAAAGCGCTTGTTTTATTGAACGCAACCATGGTTACATGTTGAAACATTTGTAGTAGGACTTCATTCTCCGTAAGTTGTGAACCATGCGACGTAGCATATACCGGGTATTAGTTGTATCAATAGTACGTACATGTACATGCAATTTGGTCCTATACCGTCTTTGGTATCGTGTCCTGAAGCTATCATCACTATGAGACCATTACGGCGCTCTCGTAGGTGCACGATCCCCACGCATAAGAGAGTGCTACGAGAGTCCGTATGGTCTTGTAGCAGAATAAGATAGCGTCTCCACGAGAGCTTCAAGAAAGTATACACAGGACCTCGCTGATCAGAAGAGTTGCAGCTACAATTGATTGTACGTTAAATGTGCAGAACACACTGTTATCTCTTATAATATACTTGAACATCCGGTTACTTAAAACTACGGTAATAAAGTGTTTCATGAAAATTAATTATTTACCATTGTGGCGTTTTCGTATTGTTTTACTGTACAATCAGTTGTAGATAATTGCTCTGAGAAATCGGGGCCCTGGATAGCCAAGCAGAGTAGTGCCTAATACACACGTACTGAAATACAATTATTATGGAGTGTGCGGGAACATTGACCTTAAAAAAAAGAGAATGTAATGTTAGTTTTACATGTGTGCGATACTTAGAACCAGATAAACCATGGCCAGTCGTGTTTCACAATACTTTATTTTTGTCATACGTGTGTACGTGTGCACTATAGGCATTGTTAGTTCTCCACGGTTAAAAAATGAGAATTAATTAATTAAAAATGTATCGCCAATTGAATGTTGTGACCATTTACGACGATGCCTGAGTCTGGTAGAAGACCATGTAAAGTAATATATATATTTTGCAGAGTATCGTTTCTCGAAGCTCTCATATCTACCACGAGACCATGGCGTTCTCGTAAGTACACGATCCCCATTTATTAGATATCGCTGCGAGAGTACTTATGGTCTGGTAATATATACGAGAGCTTCAAGAAACGATACCCAGTTTGGTTGTTTTTCAAACGGAGTCCAAAGAATGGTCACGTAATGCTAATGCCTGTTAACTTACCAAGTACTAGTACGTCATTCCCTGTTTGTTTCGTAGATTCCTTAATAGGTATTGAAATTGTTTGTATGAGTAGCTTATAGACATATCAGATACACCTGTACAACCTATTCGATAGACAATCAGGTAACAGTGAGGATAATTATTGGTGGAAACAGTAATGGGATATTTTATTAATATGGTGGCGGAAAAGCTATTGTTCATGAGCAGGTGCACTCCATGAAAAGAAACGGACATATTAGTCCATAGTGTTCCCTTATAATATATAAATTATAAACAATGGACAGCATTATGCAATGGCCGATGTCAATGCATTATAAAAGGCTTCGGCGGATGTTTTTCGAATTAATACTTCGATTTGCTAGCAGTACATATTACATAAATGTTTTTCAAATTGTTAATAATACTTCGATTTGCTAGTAGTATATATTACATAGATACATGCTTGATGTATCATTATAGTGTTATATTCTATTAGTTTATCAATAGTGCAAGCATTTGCATCTATAGTAGGATTCATTTAAATAGAGCGCCTATTTTTGATCAATTATACAGGTGTTTGAGCCGAGTTTGCTTTAGGTTTTCGTGAACACGGATCTAAACCCCAGTAGATTCTGGTTATGTACCATCTTCACTCTTCACAGCATGTGCACTGGCGCGTTAGCAGTGTTTTTAACATGTCCACTACATAACTTTCAGTGTTGGTGTTTTGGTTTCTAAAACTTAAAGCAAACTCGACTCAAATACATGTATAATTTATAAATTGAAAAGAAACGGGCTCTATTTAAAAGAATCCTACTTTTTTTATATAATAAACATCAGTTCACAATGGCCAATGGGATTTAAACTCGATGGATATTCACCATGGAACTCGGAGTATAGGGCCTATACCACATGGCATGTTCAACATCGGTAATGGAAGAAAACCGCCAGACGTAACTGTATATTTACCATTGCACTTTAGTAACCCACAGGAGACATTATCCATGATATATTATTGGGAGTACACCACAAGACGCATTCACCATTTAACTGGGAGTATACCACGGCGTATATTCACAGTTTTTATTTATATAGGGAACAAGCACCATACTAGTATGCAAGAAGCCTACATCAGCACAATTAGTTAGCATCCAATTATTGTAATAATTACTATCACGGTAGTTTGTCACAGCACGCTGGCTTGCTTCGTTAGGGTATGACTCATTAACAGTTATATTGGATACCACGGGGGCGTGTCATGGTCAGACGTCTTACTGCTGTAATCTGTTATTATAGCCAATTAGACCCAAGCCGACTCGTTTTGGGAGACATGCATCTTTAATCGGCGATAGTTTGCCAGTACACAGTTCATTAAAAGGTCTGAGGGCATATTCTCGAAACTTTCTTACGATCGTACGACAATCGTAGCGATTCTTAGTATGGCTACGAACTGTTCTTAGGCTAAGAAGTTCGTAAGAATGTTTCGAGAACAGGCACTAGTCGTGCATTTTAAAGTACCAGCTCGGCGTTTTGAATAGGCGCCGAATACGCATGCATGCGCGTGTCGAAGGTGAGAATACATGATCACGAATAACAACTCTCAAAGTAACTAGTAATCTGTGTTAATTGATTATCTATTTTGCGTTGCGTGTTTGTTACATCTGTAAAGTATTATGATGGTTGTGATAATCATTTTGAAATTCCGAACTGGCGTAAAGAATTGACTTTCAGAGCTATTTCCATGTTGAACGCTTCTGGCTTCAGAGTCTTATAATATAATTATCATCATTAACAGTAACTTTGAACGCATTAACAGTCACCTAGTACGTAGGCATACTTATCATACGTGTTTTACCTTGAACTATACACTTAATGTTTGAACAGCGCATACAGCCGTTATCTATTCGGCCAGCGACTTATTTTGCATATCCCAATTATGAATATTTTAAGTGTTTGGCAGTGCCTAAATATACAAGTAGCAGCGTGAAATACACTATACATGTACGTCCTTATTTTACTGATACCATAATGAGTTTTCTCGTTCATGTATATATCCTCTAGTTATTTCCCCTTAGGTACGAGAGAGAGCTGGTACTTTAAAATGGGGGTGCCTATTCTCGTCATTCGATAGGCCCATATAATATATCTATTAATCGCATTACGTTTATAACAGTTTCCATTCTCAGGGAATCTATTCCTCTTCGTGAGTCATCAATACTTTCAGTCCAACTACATGTATGTACTAGTAATTATTCGTAGGCACGGCCTGCAACCCATGGGATATTATTACCCTTCGACCATTACAGTACACCCAAGCTTAATGATATCCCTTGGGCAATACCGTTAGATACTTCTTATAATCCGTATCTAGATAAATATGAGCTATATTATGACAGCTACATAGATTTTAAGAGATAACGAACGATATATAGATACAGTATATATGGCTGATAGACAGAACCTGACTGACAGACAAAGATATATCTATATACATAAATGTATATAATAAAATAGATAAGGCTGAGGTTTTAACCTAGAAAATACGTCAATGGTATATAGAGTACACGGTTATCAGTGTGACTTTATTACTTCCGGAAATGGAAAAGAGGACAAGATAGCTATTATTCAGCGATTACTACTGGTTTCCTAATTCCGTTTCGGGAGGAGTTGCTCGTGGGGTCTATTCCCCGGATTGGAACCCAAACGTGCGATCTATCCCTCTGACTTGGGACCCAAACGTGCGGTCTATTCCTCTGACTTGGACACAGTTTCCGCCATCCGATTGGCGTATCTGGTTACTGCATGGTTAGGGTTAGGAACATGTTCGATTAATATTTTGGGTCACGTGAGCCAATGAGATTGCAGGGAATTGTGTCAGATTCCGGTGAATAGACCGCAAGTCTGGGTCGTGGTCCTATTCCGAGTCCGGGTACCCGGACTAGATTTCATCCCAGTTGCAACACCACAGACGAAAGACATGTATTATTAATCCATCATACGAACACACACATCGTTATATTTAGAACGATCGTCTTGACCTTTGGTTAAAATGAAAGTTGCATACAAAGTGTATGTGTATGTTTGCACGTTTTCGTCATTTCATTAGAAACCATTATTTTTATTTATTTTTAATGATTCTCCTTATTGGATGCTGCCACTGTAATCTGGACATTTGTTAACTATATGACGGCCATAGCAAAAATACTTAGGTTTCCTGTTCCAAAATCCAAATACGATCTTTGCAAATCACCTCGGATGTCCTGGGTTATTTTTGAGCATCCATGTTAGGTGTCCTCGTCCGGACATCTAACAGGACACCTAACCCTTTTTGCCATGGGTTATGATTGAATATGATGTCGTATGACCTCCACCTCTAGCTGTCCGTGTCCATTACCTGATGGCGTTGGCTTGATTGTACAGTGGGTAATTGTTCTTGTCCCCTTCCTTGTAGGCTGGCAGGGTATGTGTTGTACAGTATAGACATTGCGACGCACCGTACAGGGAGCAGTGACGTCCACCAGGAGCATACAGACAGTGGTAAGGGTAGAGCAGAGGTTGTCTTCAGCAAGCAACAAGACCAACGTCTGGCGGCAAGGATCACTACAGGGCCAAGAAGAAGTTCTTGCCAACTGAGACGAGAGATAAACGAGAAACATGGCGTAGGCAATTACTATTGTCCAAACATCTTGGCATCGAGTGTGTTAAACGTTCGCTTTGTTTCTAAATAATATACATATATATTATATTAGTTGCATTCTGCACTATTTATTGTGTGGTTTAAACCTATTTATATTCAACAGAAATGAATGACGATTGGTAATGATGCTGTAAAGCTGTATTCTGATCTATGTAACGAAAGACTTCCTATCAAATCCTTGTCCATGATTATCATGTTCCCTTTTGTAATTTATGTTTACATCTCATAATTATGCCGAGGTTCCCGGTCTGAGTGTATAAAGGACATGTTCCGTTCTGTTCTGGCACCACAATAAATATAACATAGCTTAAGAGAAGATCTAGAGTTTCCAATCCTGATCCTCGGCAACTTATTTCTATGGATTATTGCTTACATATAATGCTGTGAAATTGAGGAGGATATATTTGTTTCCGTAATTAGTAGATGAAAACAAGGCGAATATCCAGTACAGCGTAGCTAGGCCTTGTAGTCCCGAGGCCAGCAGATCCGATACAATAAGTCATTATAATGTCCTGGCTTAGGTCATTCTCCTCCTTGCGGCCTCCTGATCCGCCTTGTCATTAGCAGGATTTCAAACTGACCAACCAAAAACACACGTATTTCACTGGTAAACACGTATGCTTCAATCAATATTCAAAACGTGTTGCTGACATGACGTTATTTGGCGTGGAACTGCGTGCAGCAATGCCGACGGTAAACCCTTTGATATCAGGCAAGCTCTAAACAAGATCGGAAATCCTATAAATGCAGGTCAGGGATGCTCCGTATATTATCATATTATAGCAGGACACATGGCCTGAGGAAGGTTTCATAATAAGGATCGGTGCCTGCAGAGGTGAATAATTCAGATCAATTATAACTGCTTGACAGATCCAATTGATACTGGTTAGTATCATAATGTGTGTGTGTGTGTGTGTGTGTGTATGTGTGTACATGTGTGTGAGTGCATGCGTGTGTGTATGTGTGTGTGTGGGGGGGGGGGGGGGGTTGTGGGTGGGTGTGTGGG
>JAUTBZ010139296.1:0-13029 GCA_032361785.1 Lepetodrilus galriftensis | reverse complement strand
ATGAAATAATGTTCTTGGTCATTGTATATATTGTATTACGAATATCTCATGATTTTCTTATAAATAATGAAAAAACAGCAGGATTATATTTTCAAAATGTGTCATTAACACGTTCTTAGATAGAAACAAATAATGAATCAATAAAATAATTAACTAATTCACGTGCTGATATGGTATAGTTATACATGAAACATGTGCTGTGATATTCAAGCCTTCAAGTAACGGGTAAATTCGGCAGGAATAACATGCATAATTCATGGAAAAGAACGGGTAACGGCTTGATATATGTTTTTCCTTCCTATCTACTCTATTTTAGCATGTTTATCATGTTCAGGGGGCATTGCTCAGAAAATTGTAGCACTACAATAGTTGTAACCAGGCTCCTGCCACAATAAAAAGCGCTGACGTTACAACAATTGTAGACTACAATCCGCTACAATAGTTCTTAGCAACGACACCCAGAATGTCATTCCGAAGATTATCGCTAAGACGCTTTTTTATGTTTTGTCATGTGAGATACAGTTGACAGATTTTTTTCAGCTGGATCCACCACTAAGAGATAGTTCATGGACACTAAATAATTCCTATTTAGCAATGTTTACCTCAAAATATTGAAATATCCCAAACGTATGAGAACTGTCTACAATCCAATTTTTACCAAATACACTGGCCGAATTGTTTTATTAGAAATAATGTTCAAAAATTGGGTTGAAGATGGTTCTCGATGGGTAGACGGGTGGTGTTCCATTGACAGTCTGGGACGCACATTCTGGACAGGGGGCTGCTCCTTTCTAACTGTTCTGTCTGTACTTTCTGTCCGACGCATGTGCAGTTACACTAACCACACCAGGGGCCGAGATTACAAAACTTTCTGAGTACTCAACTCAGAATGTTGTTCATAAATCGTCATGTGACGTCATAATCTGAGCACAAAAACGTACTGTGAGTAGGGCTATGACGTCACATGACGTTTTATGAACAGTGCCTTGAGTAGAGTACTGAGTAGAGTATGAAAAAAGTTTCGTAATCTCGGGGCCAGGGGTGGGTGGTAGTGCAATGGTAGAATGTTGCAGCAATACATAGCAATACATATCGATACGTATTCTAGCTTGAACGCACCTCAGCTGTTCAGGTGTAGCTCGAGATTCTTTTACACTTTTTATACCATGCCATATAAAAAGTGTCAAAGGTTAGAGGAATCTCAAACTAGTTCAGGTGGTATATTCTCATAAATAGTTTAATGACATAATAAGTTTGAATTTGTCCGCAGTGATCTACAACTACGTGCAGCGGCCGTTCCTGCGGATGTCGTGGGAGAAAGAAGAGGCGAAGAGTCGGCACGTGGACTTCCAGTGCGTCAAGTCCAAGTCCATCACTAACCTGGCCGCGGCCGCCGACGCCTCCCACGACCAGCAGGGCATCCTCCACCAGGACCAGGACGGAACCATCAACGTCATCCCCCCCCAGCCGTCGCCGTCCGAGCCATACCCCGACGTGCAGCTGCCCCCCGAGGGAGACGGCGACTGACGACGGTCACCGTCGCGTCGTCTTCATCACCATCCAACACCACTGCTGCTGCCGTTGTTTTATATACGCGTCGTCGAAAAACAACGTCAATGCTTTGTTGCAACTTTGGGAATGTTTTCAGGAACGTTATGAAATGTTTTGGGGTGGGTTTTTTTCTCTGCAAGCTTTGGGACTGTTTTGACACTAAAAGATTACGTGAGATAGGATTAGGAAGGTAAACATTGCAGATGGATTTGATTATATTTTATGAAGAAAAGAAAAGTTGAGAGAAAGTTGGTTAAAGATATAATATTGTTTTATCTGGGTGAAAATTCAGGTGGTAGAAGAGTTGTCCCCGCTGCCTTGTGATATTTCACATATATATGTATAAGAACACCACGTTTCCCACCCTCATTTTGGCAGTGGGACACATCTTCTGAGACTCCATTTCTAGAATACCATGGCTCACGTTTAGTCCCAACCATGGAGTCGTCACTTTCCACTGTTTCTTGGTTTCAACGTCACCATTGTATGTATGATTGATGCATTTTGAAAACAAACGTTGTGCCTAATATGCAGGTTTGTGTATTCTGAACCCCTGTTGCTTAATTTGAAGCAAACTGTCCATATGTGTTCACTGTATGTTGTTAGATATATTCTATGAGGAGGAGGATTTTTGTATGGAGGGTATCGTAGCTACGTTTAGGCCACAGGCTGTGAAAGAATCTTTAAAGCAGATCTAAACTCCAATTTAAAAAATAACTAAATAAAATATTAGGCCATAGGCTCATGCCGGCAGATAATTTTGTATTTTGAAATTAAATTCAGGACTGGGTCATTCTCGTGGTGCTGTTTAGTAACAACCATTGGGCCTGCAATGAATTTCACCTCGTTGATGCCCTTAGCATTGTCATCTCCCAGGTAATGGTCACAACTGACCTTACCGTACTGACCTTACTAGTGCCACCGAGAGCCAGTTAGTGTAGAGGATAGTAACATCGGACTATTAGTGTCGATGAAATAACATTACACAGTAAAAATCGTAAAATGCAAATATACTCACGACTATTCTGACTCCATTCATATTGGTGTTGGTTTGTAACAAATAGTTCATTTTTAGTGACATTATATTCTTATTTTATGTACTTTTATGTATTATCAGGCGAGACCTGATTTGAAATATAAATGTGATTTGTATGGGATTTTGATGTTGCAGATAAGTTACAATGTAAATCGTGTCATTCTGACTGTGATATATGTCTAATTTCTTACCTTTTCTTTGATAATATTGTCAGGGCTTGAGGTTTTCATGTAGAGCGGTCTGAAGTATATAAAGTGCTAGCTCATATCATATCACCAGCGTTTCATTTTCGGCTTTTAATATTAAAATGGCTTTTCAGTGAGAACATGTTTTATGAAAATATTTCAGATAAGATAGAGCCAGGTACTAAACTATTCCATTACATCCCATAATTAGTTCTATCTTAATGCTTGGAAGGCTTAGTTGTAACAATTAGCCGATATGTTAACTTTTAAAAGTCTGGTGTAATATTATTAAATTTATCACCGACCAGTAAGCATATAAGCATGTACCTTTTTATGTATACATGAATGTCCCAAGGAACCAGTCAACTACTAATTTTACCATGTATCCAACGTTTATGAGTTTCATTTTAATCTGATGTCGAGATTTTATCAAATACAGTTACAAAGACTTCGTTTTGATCACGAATTGTAGTGTAACACTACAACATAGCATTGCACTTTGACTTGTAGTGTAACACTATGACTTGTAAAAACACTACAAATTGTAGTGTAAACACCATAATGTGTAGTGTAACACCATAATGTGTAGTGTAACACCATGACTTGTAAAGAACACTATGTATTGAACATTTTGTAGTGTAACACTATGTAACACTATTACTTGCAGTTTAACACTATTACTTGCAGTTTAACACTATTACTTGTAGTGTAACATTATGACTTGTAGTGTAACACTATGTAACACTATTACTTGTAGTGTAACACTATGACTTGTAGTGTAACACTATGACTTGTAGTGTAACACTATGTAACACTATTACTTGCAGTTTAACACTATTACTTGTAGTGTAACACTACCACTTGTAGTGTAACACTATGGCTTGTAGTGTAACACTATCACTTGTAGTGTAACACTATCACTTGTAAAGAACACTATGTATTGAACATTTTGTAGTGTAACACTATTACTTGCAGTTTAACACTATGACTTGTAGTGTAACACTATGTAACACTATGACTTGTAGTGTAACACTATCCGTAGTAAAAGTTTATTTATATGAATTATTTTCACAAATCGTTGATCGACAGAATGATTCTATGTCACGTTTCTGTCACTTTCCTGTCCAGTGTTTTTGAGTATTTGAGTATAATTCATGATCATAAATATACGCACAATATACATGTCTAACTATGACTACCCTGCATCCTTGTCAACATTGACTCTGTGCATTCTGGTATCAATGTCTGAGATCACAGTATCTTCACTTCCAACGAATGGCAGTGTGTAGATTGGAAATTTCCAGATTTGAAAGAAAAACTAATTAGTCCGAGAAATTTATTATTTCGCTCTTTTTGTTCAACCATATTTCCATCTGGATATCAGTGTGTATAATAATTAAATCTTTTTTTTTAAATTATTTTTCTTATTTTGTTTTGTTTTTGGTGCTCAAGTGACTCAGGATTACATGTAACATATTTAAGGAATTATTTAACATATACGGAAACGGCAGTTCCACAAGGTTGTCTATGTTATTTTTTAGATACATCTCTGTTAGCAAGTTTCATAATATTTCTAAATTTAAACTGAAGAGTATTTTAAAATATATTATATATAAAATGTAGATTAATTCTGATCCAAATTTGAACAAGATCATTAATATTTATTTTATTTTAAATGTGTATTGTTTTTCTATTATGTTTAACCCTATAAATGTAAAACCAATATTTAGAAAATGTGCCTGGCTATTAAATATCTTCATGATGTAGATATGATGTTAAATTGTAGAAAACATCTTGTGTGACTCGTTCACAATTGATGACATCCAGTGATTAACCAAAATCTCCAATTAAACAAAACTGCCGAGAGATGTAAGCAGACACATTCTATATTTTTTTGCCTGGTAACAGCATTTTGCCTCTTATTTGAATTGTATGACATTTGTGGTATATTACAACTATATTGCATTGAATAGACATTTGTCTTTATTTATACATTATAACAATTACATATTATCATGATTTTTCTATTTCTTTTGTATATACATACATACTAGTATGCTGGGGTACCTTTGTCGTATCAAAGCATGCTTATTTTGTACTCGTTGAAATGTCGAGTACGTTTCTACATTTCCAAATGATGCACATTCTCTCACGTTGCTCGCCACTCAAGTTGTGGGCGTGCTGCGATATGTATTTGTGTTCTTGCCTATAAACGTCACATGCTATGTTTGAGAACTGTTACCTCAGATTTCGCCCATTATCAGTATTTGGAAAGTTGCTGTAGGCAATTAACCATGCTTCCAATTCTGTGTTTCATTGAGTTGTGTTTCAGCTGAGAGCGGTGTGACAGTTTCTAAGCACTGGAAGCTAGCATTCTACTCTGTACATTTTATCTGGCAGTTCTAGTTTTGTATACCCTATCACTGAAGCTCTCGTACCCACTAAGAGACCGTAGATAGCTCTTGTACCCACAAAGAGACTGTGGATAGCTCTCGTACCCACTAAGAGACAGTGGATAGCTCTTGTACCCACAAAGAGACCGTGGATAGCTCTCGTATCCACTAAGAGACTGTGGATAGCTCTCGTACCCACTAAGAGACTGTGGATAGCTCTTGTACCCACTAAGAGACCGTGGATAGCTCTTGTACCCACTAAGAGACCGTGGATAGCTCTCGTACCCACTAAGAGACCGTGGATAGAAGTCACCAGTCGCTACGATAATTACTAACTGTCGATACCTTGTCAATGCTGTTTTCATCCTTGGTCTGTCAGTACCAGCCATTGCTCGCAGGTTTACTGCAACATTCAGCACTACAAATATTGCAGGTTTCCTCCTGCCCTAAACTGACAAGCTGTGATAAGTGAAAGAATCTTGAAATCAGCTGTCGATTCAAAACTAACAAGAAGAAAATAAATATGATAGTGCTGTGTTCTCTTGTTGAATCCGAGAGCTTCACTGGAGGGATACCAGAGTTGTGCATTAGGTTTTGGACTAATATACTCAATTTAGTTTCTCATCCGTATATATTTTCATTAGTGTTAGTGGTTTGGGGGCATCAGTGATATCCATTTTGTCTAGTTTCTCAGTTTCGACATCCATATTCTGACCTTTTTTGTACGAAACAGGATAACTCTATGTAACTACAAGCTTGGCGAGAAACTACACCATTGCTGATGTTTGAGTTACCTACAGGAGGGCGCTGACACAGCACCTTGGCTGTTTCTTCTCTCTGTGGTGTACAGAGAACAATCAACCACTGCCACACGACAACGCTATCATACAACACCCGTTAGTTGGTTAGGAAGTTAGTTTAAATTAAATCAAATTCTTGTTTGAACCAAATGTTGCTGAAAAGTCTAAATACTCTGGCCTGTGCTTCACGAAACGGTCGTACTGTAGTCAGGGCTTAAATCAAGATCGTACTGTAGTCAGGGCTTAAATCAAGGCGTATGCAATGCTTTTACTATAACAGGAAGTGACATCAACCTCTCCTTTTGCCTACTGGTACGGTCCTTTCATGAAATGCAGGCTAGGGCATTTTTAACAAAGCAGTCCCTTTTGTGTGCATGCTCTTGTGGAATTCTGTCATATATGTATGCTTACACATGTTGCCTATTTGTGATAAGTATGCTGACAATACTAAAAGTGTGTGACAAAGTATGCTGGTATGTCATATAGCTAATGATCATTATTGCATCAATTCATCTTTAAAAGACTAGTCACTAGAGAGATGCCAATTCATTTAAAGAATTGGCTGTACTTGTGTATGTTTTGATAGCACTGAATTTCTTGATGAATCGTAACAATGATAACAGTATGTTACTTGTGAACTTCTACAATGATAACAGTATGTTACTTGTGAACTTCTACAATGATAACGGTTTGCTATTTGTGAAATGTTATCATAATAATGGCTTGCTCTTTATAAACTTATCATAATAATGGTATGCTCTTTGTGAATCATTACAATGATAACAATATACTCTTTGTAAACTGTTATGATAACAGTATGCCCTTTGTACACTGTTATAATAATAATGGTATGCTCTTTGTGAACCATTACAATGATAACAGTATGCTCTTTGTGAATTGTTAATATCATTGCTCTTTGTGAACCATTACAATGATAACATTATGCTCTTTGTAAATTGTTAATATCATTGCTCTTTGTGAACCATTACAATGATAACAGTGTGATCTTTGTAAATTGTTAATATCATTGCTCTTTGTGAACCATTACAATGATAATGGTATGCTCTTTGTAAACTGTTATTTTGATGATGGTTTACTCTTTGTGAGCCATTAAACTGATAACAGTATGCTATATGTCAACCATTACAATGATAATAGTATGCTGTTTGTAAACTGTTACAATGATAACAGTATGCTGTGTAAACTGTTACAATGATAACAGTATGCTGTGTAAACTTGTCATTAGAAAAGTTTTGCAACACTACGGCTGCCATTACAGATATGGTTAGGTCATCAGTTTGTGCGTAGTATTTGACGTCAGAGACTCCTTACGTGTAGTTTCTGGTTTCTGGCGTGTAGTTTCTGGTTTCTGGTCCTCCCAGAGGGAAACTACAATGTCTGGCGACTCTGGTGTCACATACTACAAACAAACTGATGACCTAACCGTATCGGCAATGATAACCGTAGTGTTGCGAAACCTCTACTATGATGACAGTATGCGCTTTGTATACTGTTATAATGATAATGGTATGCTCTCTGTGAAGCATTACAATGTCAATGATAATGGTATGTCTCTTCCTCTGAGGTTGCCTACTGACTGCCTGTGAACATTGTAAACAGCTTCAAGCCATGCTCTGCTGGTGCACAATATCATTGTCTAATAAAAGATGGAATAATAGCCAGCGGTTGTTGCCTTTTGTATACTGGTGGTGGTGAGAAATAGATACTCCATGTATAGAATAGCTGACAAAACTGTATGCTGTATTGGGGCACACACACCAGGTGCCCGTTGCACGAAGCTCTTGTAGTGATACAATAGTTGTAACTGGGCTCCCGCCACAATAGAAAGCGTTGACCTTACAATAGTTGTAGCCTACAAGAGCGTCGTGCAACGGACACCTGGATCGCGGAGACCGACAGGGAAAGAACATGGCCACTGGATGATGCATCCGTTCTCAAGGAGAATACATTCACAGAGAACCAGCAGGGGATGTAGGCAGGCCAAGACACGTGGTCCTTCTTGGATTATTGGAATTAGCAAGGAATTCTTTACTCACCTCGTGTGTCAGTCTGATGATGTGAAGCTAAACTAATTGCATGTACACAAAATACTAAGTAAATATTGTAATATTATTCGAATTAATTTTATAGGAATGTGAAAATGTCACTTACAAATAAAGGAAACTATTTCATGATGTTAAATAACTGTAGGTTCGCAAGAACATTACTTATTAAATTATTCTCATTGATGCATGCATTATGTTACATATACTCTGTTTCTCAATAAACTATAGGAACAGAGCGTGGGTTCTGTGTTGACAAAATTAAACTTGATGTCTTGCTGTCAAATTATGTAAACATTCTGTAATTCAACTATCGTTTTTAGTACATAAAAGTTACAGTCCTTTACACTTGACATACATGCACAGGAAACAATTCTATGCATTTCCATAGTCGCCAAGTCCGTCATAGTACATTAGAATACAACTAACAGCGTCACATGCATGCCTTGGCAGATTGTTATACAACAACATATACATATCAAACATTCCTGGCAAAGTCCTGGCGCATATTTCTGATCTTCAATAGCAGTTGAAACCATCCTAATTTGAATTGTTTCTCGTCAAGGAGAATCCTATGGTCTTCCATGGCCAGATGCGTATATTCCACATGGAACCAGACTGTCAGAGTCAGCATATGTCTTCAATTAGCACAGTATTCTAGCCTCACTAACTGATTGGCGTTGTTAATCAGTCCAGAATGTTAAGTATACGTAAACAGACATTGCCGACACCTGTGAGGAAACTGTCTAGGTAGCTTTCTGTTTCATATACAACATACTTTAGATGGCGCGTTTTTACGCGCATATCTATACAAAGAGGTATTCCCACTACTATACACATTTCGTAAGGTCCCGCTCTTAAGCAAGGGAATTCAGCATGCTGATAGATAATGGCCATATTATCCAGAAGAAGAAAAAACAACAATGTTTCACTATGTAAATATAACGTCACAAATAGTAATGTGGATGGCCAATCGGAACACCTGCGAGTCATTTCCACATTGCGCCAATAGTATTGGCAATACATGCTCGCGTCTGGATGCTCTTACCAATTCCATTGCTGCTATTTACAAATTTAATAAGTATAATTATGTGACATTCTTTGGTCACATTTCACACGGACGGTCTATAATATGAATACTAATTCAATATAATTATAAATAATTATATTTCTTTTGTAAACGTTACTAACATGTTTGCCATTCGATACCTCTTGTCGGTTTACGTAAGCTACTTAAGTAAGTTGCGGGAAAGAGTGAACGGTCTCGAATGGGGAGAGATGTCTCGAATTGAAAAAATGGACACCTTGCAAGTCGTCAGCTGAGAACCAGGTAGTTCTATGTCCATTCACTTCCGTGTTGTGTAAAACGCATTTGAAATTTCAGATGTCTCTATTAAGTAGTGGATATAGAACAAATAGATTTTTCGAAAAGAATAATTTACAATTGGAATTTTGATTAGAAACTTTGAGGAAATGTAGAATACCATCCTAGATATTAGAAAATAAACCTAACTATTTTTTCTCTCCAAAAAGTGGAGATAGAACCTGGTTCTCAAGTGACGAAGTATTGGATCTAGGTTCGCGGGAGTATATTGGAGCAAAGCGAAAGTGATGCGAAGATGTACGTGTTCCAATATTGGTGGACTGTCCCAATGGTGAGACATACTACATCCAGCAAGGGACACTTAGACGAAATGAATTACTTTCTAGATTTTGGGTCAACAGTTACTGTTAAGTTCGAAAAAGACTGATGACAGAACTGTTTGTGTTGACAGTTGGTCTATAGAAACACGACTGGGCCAATGGGTAGACATGCTGCTGAGAGTTGGTCTATAGAAACACGACTGGGCCAATGGATAGACATGCTGCTGACTTGGATGCTGATGAGAGTCTGACCTGGAACCAACACAATAAACCACTCAGGCGGAGGAACACGACCGGGTTAATTGTGCGGTCAGTCAAAAGTCGGAAGTCAGACCCATGCTAATTGGAAGCAATAAACATCCGAAATTAATCTGTGTATTATTCCAGTCATATCTTCACAGCTAACCGAAGTCATATCTTCACAGCTAACTGAACGTAGTTCTCGTTGATGTCCATCCATGTGGCTTGGAACAGCGATGTTGAACTTTTGGATTTGCCCAGTTGTGCAAGACCGTTTTGCATGTAGGAAGCGTGTTTTAAACGTTTATTTTATAAACAAAATGTCTTCACTTGAATTCTTTTCTTCACTCCATTTCCCGCGGTAAAGCCAATAACTGTATTAGATTAATTGGAATATCGGTGTCATTGCTACGACGTCCTTTCACCTCATTCAATGCTATTCCCGAGACGAGGAGGGATGGGTACGATGGAGCGGACATAACACACGCACCGGAGCATGAGGGACTGCTTGACACAATATGATTATTTCCACGGAGTAAGTGGCACTGCAAACAGCCTGTCGTCAGTTCATCATCCTCAATAGGTCAATGTCAGCTGACTGACAAATGAATCTCAGAAAAGCATCGTCTTTAACGAGTGGGCGATTCATCAAAAGAAAATAAAGAATCGTGTTACCGAAATTAAATAAGAAAAATCGATGACCAGTTTTACCACTTGTTTGGTTACGTGTTTATATATATAAGTACATCAATAAAAACCAACGTTGAATGCACTTTTGAGAGGTCAATGGAACAATCACTATTGTACAAAGTATACGACGGATCAATTTGGCAAGGTGCGCATTGGTGAGATGAATATTTATCAGACAACGTAACATGTAACGGTTGAATATGGAACCACGTAGAACGCCATCAGCGCGAATTGTACTTTCCATTGGAACCGTATGGGCACTTGCAGGACCGATATCACTACGTATGGTTAATGGTGATAATATAAACATCACTGACATGGTTATACATACACGTAATCTCAAACACGCAGTATATTCGTGATAATATACTACAATAAATGGGAAATGTGACTCAAGGAAGGGGTACGTTGCTAGCTAAGCCACGTGACCTAAATATCTCTCTATGACGTGATGTTCATTGTTATGGTGCCATTGTTATCACGTCATACAGCACTACCGGACACGGCCATGGAGCAGGTAAGACATCTTTTGTATCTCTCAACCAAATGCGAACTGCCTGAGCTATTTCAGTCAGTTCGAATGTACACTATCTTTATATTAAACAACTATAATGTATTTAGTATTTTCGTACAGGAAGGACATTCAATATTATGTACTTGTAATTATTTTCAGTGTTTTATCAAGCTTGCTACCATGCAATTTGCACATTGACAATTACAGATCACTTCTTTTAATAAGTTCGTTGTATACCAATAACGTAAACTACAAGTTTTACCGTTGCAGTGTAATGTTTAATCACAGTTGTCACTGGTCAATATATTCTTAATTCAAAAACGGCAATATTAGTGAAATAGATCCAAGGTAGGGGTGGTTAGTAGCGAAGGAACCTTTACCGGAAGTGTGTCTATGACGTAGCGTCATTGTCATCACGTCATAACCATTGTTATCTAACCATAAACAATTGAAACAGGACCATTGCCGATCCTGGGATTCGAACCCGACTGAGCCAAAGGGGTAACCCCGCTGGCCTAGACCAGTAGGCAGCTAGTAGGAGCATCTTAAATATCACACCAGGCTACAATCTCTTCGCGAATGTGTTTACAAGTAAGAATTAGGAGATAAACGGTTCCTATTGCACATTTTCAGTGAGGTTATCGTGATTAACCAGGTGGGAATGTCATTAGACACAAATGTCAAATACGATATTTCACGAGACATAAATTACATACATGTTCATCAAGAGAGGGCATTTGCATACATGGTTTTAACATAGGCATATTTTAATGTCGCTTCCTAAAACAAAACGAAGGAAACTTTAAAAGAGAGTCGTACCTCCTGCACGTTAATTAGCATGGAGTTGCTAAATGAGTTACTACTCTCGTAGTGCTACGGTTGTTCTGTGAAACGGGAGCCTGGGTATCGTTTCTCGAATCTCTCGAACACCATTATATAAGGCTAGCACTCTCGTAGATATCTAATGCATGGGGATACGGTGCACTTACGAGAGTGCTACATGGTCACGTAATTGGTATGAGAGCTTCGAGAAACAATACCCTGAACATTACATCTATTATTATTATTATAATTATTCAAAGTTCTGTGGTTACGTACGTTACAACTAAACAAAGTACCATGTAAACTGACTGACCAAAGTTAATTCAAACGTACAAGAGCTTCCAATTAAACAAATATATAATATTATAAATCTAATCATAATTAATTTAGAGGAATAGTTACTATAGGCAAATAGAAATGCTTACACCCAAATGTACTATTTTAGATTCGAAAACTATCTATTACTCACAAAACAAATATCTAGCTAGCTCATTCTTATCCCAAAATTCAGAACCTGTAACTTACCAATTGAGACTGGCCCGAGAAAGTAGAAAATGCAAGTGACGCTTGCAGTCGGAGATCAATTTAATTAAATATTCTAATGCGGATACTTGGACTATCATAGATCACTAACAATCCATAAGAATGATCGGAAATTCCCTTTAAACAGACCCTACTGACTAACAAACGGCCAACTAACAACATTCTTTATAATAACAACAACATTCTTTATAACAATTTTTAAATGATTTAATATAGACAAATAAATATATTACTAGTAGTATTACGCATCGACGGAAGTTTGTGTATATTTATGTGTACGAGAGATTACCGATTATCTTTCACGAGTTAAATTAATGTAGTAAGTCACGAGCTTTAGCTTTACAACATTAATTTCACGAGTGAAAGATAATCGGTAATCTCTCGTACCGAGTGGGTTATTGTTTATATACCATAGTCAAACTTAAAGAAAACAATGTAAATAATTACCAAGTTTGTCTGAGCCTCGAGCGTGCACTGAGCGTGGGAACGTACCAGCTGCGTACAGACAACCGTGCGATTTGCGGGTTATATATATCCAGCCCAACGCA
>JAUTBZ010139285.1:0-13030 GCA_032361785.1 Lepetodrilus galriftensis | reverse complement strand
TAGAAATATATTGGCTAATTTAGGGCAAAACGGTGTTTACCCAATGTTTATTGTCGTAAGTATCATGAAATAGAAATGCACCTTACCATAATAATATCATTAATGATTTTCTTTTTAGCAGTCACTTGCACAGAAATGGCGCTAGACTAAAACATTATTATTATTATGCAGGGGCCGTAGGATAGGAAATGACCAAGGGACCTATTCTCGAAATATTCTTATGATCGTACGACAATCTTAATGATTCTTTAGTATAGCTACGAACTGTTCTTAGACTAAGAAGTTTGAAAGAACATTTCGAGAATAGGCCCCCCTGTTTTACAAGATCACCCTGGAACATCCGTGGAAGCTTCTTATCACTGATAACGTAAATGCATTCACACTAGAAGTAGTACATTGTACATTACTCATACCTTGGCTTTAACGTCAGTGGCTTCTTTCTTGGACTTGATGGCCAACTGTTTGAGTTTGCCACACATCTCCTCCTTGTCCTTCAGCGACTTCTCCAACTTGGACATCACGCCAGCTGTACTCTGAAACATGGTGGCAGAAACATTACAGCCAATGTCAGTACCTTGTATACTCTCCAGGGAGTTGAGAAGGTGAAATGAGTGCACAGATATCCACAATAATGTAGTGCTATAAGCATGCTTCATGAGAATGGATTTGGCACAATATAAATGTTCACATTATTATAATACCTAGTCCCTGTCAAAGACGTCATTGTTTTCTGTTGAAGAGGCAATCTTTCTAAATGTTTGGAAGAAATACAAAAGCGGAAAAGAAAAATACTATTTTTTTGAATATATCAGATATTATCTGATAAGACCTTTTTCTCTTCTTGTTTTTTTTATGTGGAAATAATAATAAATAAATAAATTATTACTGGAGGCTAGTCTTTCAAGATTGTCATGAACATTATAATTTAAGTTGGGGAAAATTACAATGAAACCAGCAGGATGAATGCATTAACCCTATCCCTGCTGGAATAGGTACACGCACTGCTCTTTAGAACATCTCTGGTTGCCGCCAGCATTGAAAGTGTTAAACTTAAAGGCTTAGCATATGTTGCTGTTACTTACACTGCTCTGCTGAACTGCAGCAGTTTCCTTCTGTGTCGTCTCCTGTAGTTGAACCTGCAGTGCTGAGTTCTTCTCCTTCAAATCCTGGAGAGTTTCCTCAAGATGTGTAACTCTTGATTGCAGTTCCTGTGTCCTGGTCTCTCCTAACTGTCGCTCCTGCTCCATCTTGCCAGACATTTCATCTATCATGGCTTTGCTGGCTGTCATCTCCTCGTCCTTGATTTTCAGAGATTTCTCGACCTCGGAAAACGTTATTTGCATTTTCGCCAGAGAATCTTCGACGGATTCTTTCTCGCTTTGTAATCTCGTCATCTCTTCTGATACTTTTGTTTGCGAATCCGAAGATATTGCTTCAAATGCTTTATCTTTTTCGATAATCTGTTTTTCCAATTTATCACACTTAACTTTCAGTTCATGCACACATTCGACCTTAGAAGCAATTTCACAGCCGAGGTTGTCTTTTTCTTTATTAGCTGTTGCACATTCTGTTTGCAAGGAATTCAGTTGAGATTTAAGTTGGTCAAGTTCAGATTCATGTTCAGCAATGTTCGATTCAAGCCTTTCCCTGTCCGACTTGACCGCATCCAGGGCCTCCTTCACTGAAGCTAACACTGTTTCAGTATTTCCTTTCTGTTCTTCCAACGCAATGTTCTGTTTGTGCATTCCTTCCTTCTCCAACTGCATCTCAGAACATTTGTGTTCCAGTTCTGTCATATGTTCTGCCCTTTCCCTCGACTCATCATTCAGAGTCAAATTTTCGGATTTCAATTTTTCAAGTTCATTGGTCACGGTTTCTATTTTTAAATGCAACACGTCTTTCTCTTCAGACAATGATTTGAGATTTTCAGTGAGATTCTCAATTTCCTGTCTTCCAGTTTCCAATTCTGATGCTGCGTCGGTCAACGCTTTTTCCAAAACAAGAACTTTCTCCTTGACCTCGCTCTCAGCTGATTGCTCCGAGGACATCTGGTTCTTGAGTTCATCCAACAACTTGTCCTTGAGGTTCACCTGTCCTTCCAGTTCCGAGATCCGACTACACCTTGCATTCATCTCACTCCTCAGACTCTCCAGTTCAGAGGCAATTCTGTCCTTCTCTTGGCACACAATCTGCATCTGTTCCTGCTGCTGTCTGAGAGCATCACTTTCCTCTTGTAATCTTGCACCAAGCTCTACCACATGTCCTTCCAGTGTTTCCTTCAGATCAGCATGTTCTCGTCTCACTCTTTCGTTTTCCTCCTGTATCCTGGAACATTTTTCTTCCATTTCAGTCTGGATGTTCTTCTGTTCTGTGGAACGGTCTTCCGCCGTCTGCTTCAGTGACATGATCTCGCTTTGCAGAGAAGACACATCCTTCTCGGCTTCTGACAGTTTTTCTTGCACTATGACCAGCTGTACCTCCAAAGTGGATTTCTCTGCCTTGACGGCCGTCATTTCTTCTCCTAAAGCAGCAGTCTCGCTGGCAGTTCCTTGAAGTCTATTCTGCTCAATCTGACTTTCACTGACTCTAGATGACATAGCTTCCATCTCTCTATCCTTATCTTCAACTATCTGCTGCAACTCTTTCATCCTTTCCTGAAGTGTTTCTATCTGTTGCTTCTTCTCTTCAAGTTCCTTCTCAATTTCAGTTCTGGCTTTTTCTAAATCAGAAATTGAAGCTTTCAACGTTTCGATCTCGGATACAGTGGCTTCATTTCCTTTGTTGCTGAGGTCGGACTGCTCATCAAGTCTCGTAACCTGTTCCTTTGTTTGGACAAGTTCTTCGGACATTCTGACTTTCTCTTCAACAGTGGACTGCAGGTCTTTCTCCAGAGTCAGCACTTTCTCTTCCAGAACATCCGTCTGTCGTTTGAGTTCGTCGTGTGCATACTTCATCACGTCGTGTTGGTTCTGGAGTGTGTCCAGGTGAGTGGTGAGATTCCTCTTCTGAGCCTCCAAGTCCTCGATCTGCTCGCAGTACTTCCCGACATCAGCGTTGTCCTGGGTCGCGTTGTCAAACTGGTCCTTGAGAACACCATATCTGTTCTTACTGTCGGTCAACGAGTTTGACAATTCCAGTATCTTAGCTTCAAGTTCTACAGCATAGTTCTCCCTCTCTTTCACCCTCTCTGAATTCTTATCAAAATTTTCTTCAGACTTCAAAGCAACTTCCTTCAGACGTAGGATCTCTGCTTCAGCTTCTTCAAGCTTCGCCACTTTCTCTTCATACTCACCGATCTCCTTATTCTTGTCAGCGATCTCTTCCTTCATCTGGCTTTCTCTGTCCTGTCCGAGTTGGACTACAACCCCACTGGATTCTTTCTCTCGTTCCATGAACTCCTTCTCCTCCTCCATCTCCTTCAACTGTCTGCGCAGAGCTTCCATGGCGACAGAGTCGTCTCCCTTGGCCGTCAGTGCGTTCTCGAGTTTCCGCTGGAGGTCGTTGCGCTCGTTGATGATGTCGTCGATCATCACTTTCATTTCCTTCATCTCGTCCATCAGCGGGTTCTCGGCCATCTTGAAGACCTCGTCCTGCAGCGTGTCGCGTTCCGTCAGAGCTTCGTGCAGAGAGGACATCAGGAACTCCATCTCCTTCCGACACATCTCCTCGCGATGTTCCGACTTCTCCACTTCCTGCACGGCCTGTTCCTTGTCGTTCTTCAACATTTCCATTAGGCTCTCCCACTCTTGGATCTGAACCTGAGAGTCCGACTCACCTTTGCTGGCTTCGATTTCCGCCCTCAGTTCCTGAATCTCGAAACTCAGCGTTTCCTTGGCCTCGTTAGCCTGTGCCAGATCCAGGACCAGACTTTCCTTTTCGAGATTCAAGCTCTGGACGCGTTCCTCCATCTGAACGATTTTATCGTCCGATACTTTTGTATCCGTATGACCTGCTGAATCGGACTCGCTGCACTTAAGTTTTAATCCTTTAATGGTTTCATTTTGATCCACCTCTAGGACCTCGAGCTCTTTGATCCTAAAGGTCAAATCCTCGGCTTCTTTCACGAACCTATCATTTTCAGCGTCAGTCTCTGCCAGCTTGCGCTTACAGTCAGACAGTTCTTCTGACAATGAAACGACCTCGGAATTGACCTGCGTTAAATTTTCTCGTACCTTTTCCACTTCGGCCCGACAGCTTTCCAATTCTGATTTCCTTTCATGGACCATCTCCTCTTGCTCAGCTTGTTGTTCTCCAGACGTTTTCAGACTCCGGATTTCTTCATCTCTCTCTTCCAGGCTTTTCCTCATTGCCGAGATTTCTTCGTCCTTCTCCAAGATTTCCTTTCGGAGGTTCTCGAGGTCTGCAAGAGATGTCGCCAGTTGGTCCTGCAAACCGTCGCTCTCCGCTAGATGCTGCTGATGCTCTCCAATGCTCTCCTCCAGTTTCTTCTTCTCAGACTCCCACACAGACTTCTCACTCTCGTATCTCTCGCTGACGTTCTCCAATCTGGTCAACTCTTCCTTCAGTTCAGACAGCTCGACCAATCTCTGAAGAGAAATACAAAAGGCGTAAAAATCACGGTTTGTTGACGTATTTCATGGTCAAACATATTTTACCTGATAGTATGTACATTTGATTTGTCTATACAGGGATATTCGGGAACAAGCTACATTTTCCTGATTGTTCCACTGGTTTTCAATATTTTCAATATTTTCGTTTATTTAGCCGTGGGTCTAAGATACCATTTTTTTTCAGAATGAATCAAATGCATATTAGCTTCATGGTAAATACGGGTATAAAAACAACCCACTTTTGATAATCTGATCCTGTTTATAGTAATCCTAGAAGTTAATTCCACTTACAGTCATCTCCTGCTTCTCACTGTCCTGTTGCCGTTGTTGCTCGGAGGTCGTGTTGGAGGTCATCTGTTGCAGCAACTCATCTCTCTCTCTGGTCAGTCGGTCAACTTGACCCTCCAGTTCCTGTAGAAATATGGGAACTCCGTGGAACACGACAGTACAAGGGGTCAATAGGTCAAGTCAGCACCACATAGAATGGGTACCCGGTAGGGTGAGCTGGAATGCCAAGTGCTATCCTTCTATTGCCTGAAATGCCACATTGGGTTGTATACTCCCTAGGGAGTTGAGATGGAAATTGAGCGCACACTGATCCACTGACCTGAGATTACGAAACTTTACGGAGTATGATTTCATGCTCAACTCTTTTCAAGTTTTGTTCACACATCTTGAGCATGAAATCGTACTGAAAAGGTTTCAGTGTTAGGTCCTGATTAATAATATAGCGCCATGAGCAGGCTTTTGAGGATGTACTTAATTTAATGTGCTCCCTCGATATAACACTGAAGTTGGGGTCCATGACATGCCACCTGCGTTATAATACCCGCGTTATATCAAAAATGGAGTCTACGTTGGACCCCGCGTTGAATATCCGAATCCGCGGTGCATCGAAGGGTGTTATATCGAGGGAGCACTGTATTTTGCAGATTTTCGCCACTGACCTTCTTTTCATTGTAGAGCCCAGATTGTTCTTCCTGCATGAACTTCAAGGTTGAGGTCAAGGTTGTATCCTTCTGGGTCATACACTCTAGCTGCTCCAGAAGGTCCTGAAACATCATCTAGGTGTACTCAACACTGTCTATTTCCTTCCAGTATTACTGGGAGTTTAGAGAGCCGCTTTCAACACTTTAACTTGCATCACAGGTCGTCAGTTTAGGGCAGGAAGAAACCTGCAACATCTGTAGCACTTAATATTGCAGGAAACCTGTGAGCACAGGCTAATACTGACAGACCTGGGATGATGGCAGCATTGCTAAGACACGGACAGCACATCCTATCATGATTGCATCAGAAAGTTAACTTTTTCGAACATTGATGCCGGGCTACTGGAAAAGAATTTGAATCCGGGGCCTTTGGCTCTGAAGTTCAAATGTTATACTATTGCCATACTAGTACCACCTGCCATAGGTGAATACTATATTAATTTACCTTGTTTTGCCTCTCAAAGGTCACAAATTTGGCACAGATCTGTTCTTTTTCTTCCTTCATTGTGGAAAGATTTGTTTCAAGATCCTGCAATGTAATTATTTTCTAAATTATGAAAATACACGTTAAGTATAAATTATCAACGCATGCCCAACTACCGCATTCAACCAGGTCGCTAACAAAATTAAAGTATGAAAAATATAATTTTTAGAACAAATTCCCCAAATAGATTGCAGCATTTATTATTATTATTATGTTATATAGTTTATTGTAGCAGGGTGTTTAGTACGTCAAATACGATATATATTGCATTACGTCATAATGTGAATCTTTCACCCATAATGTGACGATATACTGAAAGGCAAAAGTAAATACTGTTATAGAAAGTAAATAATGCAAGAGACAGATTAATCAAAGTCAAATAAACAACTGTGTAGACTGGTATGATAGGTGGCGCTTACCTCCATCTTATTAGTAGCAGCATCGTAACTTAGGATGGCCTCTGATTTGGCTTTTTCTGTATCCCGTAGCTGGATCTGCAGGTCCTAAAAAGATAAATAAATGCATACGGTACATAGACAAATATTTGCAGACATCAAGGACTTATAGAGTCGCCCCCCTTGTTTATTCAGACAGATGCATTCCCAGTAAAATCGTGTAGGTGACTAACGTTTTTCAGATGTCTGAATTTTGCAAGAGTTTCCACCCTAATCTTCATTTATCACATACATGATACAATGACCCATGGCATACAACAAAAATATATAATGTCCCTTTATTGGCATAATCTGGTTTGAGCCCTTCGTAACTTGCTAAACAATGACACGAACCTTCACAGAACTTATTATGTGATATCTGAAGATAAATTGTCGTTAATTTGTCCATTTGGTTCCCAGAAATGTCTGCCAGTAAATGAAAACTGAATTTCCGGTTATCAGAGTTATTTTATATAGGAAAATATTAGTTCCCCAAAAAAATATATGTGTGGATAACAAGGATATCTAAAGACCGGATAAACAGGGCTTGACTCGTGTAATTGGAAGACTCTACCCATATCTGGGTTCATAACCAGAATCCAACATGTTGATACCGTACCTAAATCAAGTAGTTTGGTTTACCATACTTACACAACAGAATGCTGAACTGTTCGTTAAATACTGGATTAGTACGTTATACTTTCAATATAGTGGCCATGGTAGCGAGTTAGTTTTCTAGAATTTGCAACACTTTTGTACAAAACATTTCATCCAGCAGTTGAAATCGCACCTCAATCTGCTGTAGAAGTTTCTCCTGTTCCGCCGCGGATTCCTGAGTCGGTCTCGACTTGATCTCATGCAGCTGCTTGGCCAAGTCTAAAGGTTAACGAAGCAAAATTATAAATGCGCGTATGTCATTATCATTTACCAGTTATAAACTTAAATTAAAGCAAACACTATCTTAAAGTTATTACCATACTTTCCTGTGTATAATGCACACTTTTTTTCCCTTGAAAAAGGGTTGCACATATATATGGTAGCGCATAATACACGAGAAAGTACGGTAACAGTGAGAGTAATTGATTGAATAACTTCTTTACATTTCAGTGGTAATATTTCACCCATAACTTAGCGATGTGAGAATATGAAGATAGTCCAAATAATAAAAATACATTTTTACAAAATACTGTCGTGCCATAGTGAGAAAACTGTGAGTTTTCCCCACAAAGATTATTTCCGTAATGAATCGACATCAGGATAAGTTGTTGCATGCCTCCAACAGAAAAATACGAAAAATTGCCCATGGGTGCTACATAGCAGAGTGATTTAGGTAATATCCTGTAGCATTACCAGTGTTTTACATCTCAGTGTGAATATTTCACCAAATGCGATGACACTAGCGACATAGCACATACCTGCAGCTGTTGTCCTGGCTTTCTGTGCCACCAGCATTTGCTTCTTAACAAACTTGACAAGGTCTTCCCGAGACAGAGAGTCCAGCTGTGTGGGGAACAAGGGAAATAGTATTCCAGTTAGAAACTACGCATATAATAGAACAGATTGTACCTAAACACATATACATCAACAGAGAGGAATGAAAGTCTGGAAAAACACCAGTCTGGTAAATGCGATTAATTTCTAACAATATCTGAAACTGTGAAGGCTAGTAGAAAATTATTTATTTGTAATTATCATTTGGCCTGGGAAGTTTTAAAGATAAGTTTCCATCCATAACTATAATAATAATAATAATAATAATAATAATAAATTTACATTATACTGGGCAGAGTTCCATCTAGGCTGCTCACATATGCTGAAGACAATACAATGCTGGGGGTGAATTGGTCTTAATCTCTTACATCCAGAAATAAATTATCATCAAAATGGTTAATACTTTCTAACACTGGTATATTTCATGTTAATTCCTTCCGTGATAAAGACAACATTTGGTGTCTTGGCCCTGAGATTATTAAACGTTTTTTAGTACAAACTCATGGGAGTCCAACACTCTACCGACTGAGCCAAAGACGGCAAAGTGGTAGCAACACTGGCTGAGAATATTATATTATAGGAGCATCTTATATCACACACCTGGCTACATCTTCTAATGATTATTGTAAACATGGTTACCTTTGAACCTGGGCTCTTTGCACCTGCCTCCTCCATTTTCCCATCAGGTTCCTATAAACAGATGTAAAGTGTTTGTATGTTCATTTGCAGAAACTTGAAAGGCATACAATCAGATATGCATGTTGTTTTTTTCTATACGTTCTTAGCTACAACTGCAAATTACATTCAATTGCCATACATAAATGATAAAGCCATGTTTGTACTTCTAAAAACCTTTTCACCACTGTATGGTATACACAATTCCAATTTGATCAGAGCATTCATTATCCATTGGAAGTTATGGAACAGCTGGTGAACAGCCTGGATATTTCAGTAATTACAATAATTATCATCGTAAATATGATGATTATTTGGATGTTTGTGGAATTGGAATTTATCACCCAATACTGGCTTCCACTGGAGATAACATCAGGTGGATAACAATGTTATTCACCGGGTGATAACATAGCTTCAAAATTGTCCTGATTGGTCAGTCATGCTGTTGCCATCCAATCGACAGCCGTTCGCGTGCATGATTTGCATGGGTTTGTCGATTTCACCCATCACTTGTCACCATTGCAGGTGCGCGTGAAGACTTCTGTTCAGTAACTAAGCAAGTGAGGTACACTATTTATACCTTACATTTGAGCATATTGCTTTAGTTACATTATTGGGTGATAAATAGAATCTCCACCTCGTGTCTTTTGATACAAATGTTATCCTACTCGTTGATAAAAGTAACCAAAATCCTCGGCAAAGCCTCGGATTTTGGATACTTGTATCAACTCGTACGATAACATTGGTATCGAAAGACACGAGGTGGAGATTCTCTATTTATAGCAGTTTAACAAACAACATTTTGGAAGTATAAACATGATTGTATGTATGTCAAGTTAATAGAGTAGTTCAAAACGAGCACACATATCTGGCTGTTCTCATCACAGTTCTATGGAACTGGGGTGATAAGGATGTGCTTTATAATAGTAATAGGCTACTAATAACATAGACATGAATACACATCCTTATCACCTCGATTCCATAGAATAATCGTAGCCCTACGAAAGTCGTAACTCTTTTAGAAACTCCATTCTAACGTACAGGAGTTACGACTCTCGTAGCGCTACGATTGTATTACATCACGTGACTGAATCCATCCAATGAAGTCTTACCTGTACCGTCGAGTCCTTCGATAACCACGAACGAGTGGTTCATT
The DNA here is from genome assembly GCA_032361785.1 of Lepetodrilus galriftensis. Lineage (NCBI taxonomy): Eukaryota > Metazoa > Mollusca > Gastropoda > Lepetellida > Lepetodrilidae > Lepetodrilus > Lepetodrilus galriftensis. Next base: position 3,230 of record JAUTBZ010139285.1, on the reverse strand, counting down.
TGACTCTTCATCGCCGTAAGATCAATGGACGGTGTGAGGAGCTCTCGCTTAGCGGTGTCCAGTAGTTCACTAACTTCCGGTATTTCAGACACGTCCAACTGATGTTGAATAAAGGACATTATAGTTGAAGAAAGAAAAATAATCAGATCAGAAAATTGAATGACCGATCAAAATATGAAATTATTGAAAACCAGATGGGCAGAGAATAAATAGAACATAGTGGTAATGTAATGCTGTCCAATTCTTTATTTTGTCTCACCTTTGTTAAGACACTAATCACTCGTTCTAAGCTATGGAACACCGGCCACAGAGTGGGGATGTCTATGAAAGGCGCCACTTTGTAACACGTGGGCCGAGTACAACGTACTGGCGCATTGAGCACGTCATCGTTTACGTCAGCTGAGGAATGTGAACACACGTATTTCCTACTGAACACCCCCTTTCCGCCTAAAAACTTAATAAGACACGTGTGTATTTGTCCATCCTTGAAATGAGTCAACTCAGTTGTGTCCCCTTGTTTTTCGGTATCGTCGAAGATAAACATTGACCTTCGTAAGTGGTTATGTTCTTCGCATGACCTTGACCCGTCTTGTACGGTCCCCATCACGATGTGGAAGTCAGAATCCTGTAGGGAAATCCGCAAGTTGTCAACTTCCGTGCACGAGCGTAAATAGCCCAAGGTTGGATCACCAGTACTTGCAGACTTGCCTTCAATCACGTAGAATGCGCAGTTATCAACTAACCTCCCTGGAAACAAGGAATGGCGGGAGGACGGGCCAACAGCATCCGGCGTGGTTTCAGTACCAGACTTCTCCACGAGGTACTCCAGCATAGTACTCCATTAATTACAAGGGCTGGATCTCTGTGAACAAATCGTGAATGCTTATTGTTTTAAATTGATAATAACACTTGGAGTATCTGCGTGCGTGAACACGCAAAGTCATAATCTAGATACAATACACGCAGTGCAAGGTACAAGTATGTACAGTTTGATGACAGTATCGTCGGCATTAGTTGGGGCCGGGAGAATGGTTCAAGGCCGACTTCATTTAAAACGTATCAATATACCTGTAAACAAAACTTACAAAAGTGTTCACGTGTGTTGTGTTGAGGTAGCATTTCAAATATAGTATTCTGTCAGTGTAGCTTATTATCCTAAAGACTTGTGTAGACAAATCAAATGTATATGTATCCCAATATGTATCCCAACATGTTCCCGAAATGTTGATGGTGGACACACTGCTTAACTTTGGGAAATCGGTTGAGTAGTTAATTAGCTGATATAGGATGGGGTAAATCACGTGACTTTGAATAATAATTATAATAAAATATACCATCTATATAGTAATCCCTATATAGATAGATGGTCTAATATTTTATTATATGTATTCAGTCCTGTTGGTAAACGTATACCATATTTTGTCCGTACACGTGACAATCACCGACAATCACCTACAAACAAGTCCAGGCACTTTTCTCGTTTGTGTTCACGATAAATACTAATTACATATTGCGGGTCGATTATTTGCTTCGTGCATGTACATGATTTCCCCTAGGAAAGTTAATGTATTATAGCTAAAGGTCACTGGACAATATAGATACAAACCTTACGCTATACACTACACTACACATGCAGGGCGTCATTAACGCATACGCACACACACACGCATACGCACACACACACACACACACACCCACACACACACACCTATAGACAGAGAGAGAGAGAGGGAGGAGAGTTAATACCACATACACACACACACACACACACACACACACATATCCACACACACACATCCACACACACACATATCCACACACACACACACACACACATCCACACACACACTTGACCATACCATGTGTATTTGTATACGTTATAAATAGACATATTATGCGTGTGTTTGTCGGTAATATAGTTGGTGTCAACTACTAGTATCACCAACTGATCAGTAGGCCTTAGTAGCTAGCCTATAGACTAATACTATAGTGCCACAGACAAATACACTCTTCGTCGGAACTATCTTCTTTATCACATAAACAATCAATATTGAATTCGTCACGTGACTACGACATAACTAAAAAAACACACTAGCTCGCGTCGTTCGAGCACACACGTATAACCTATTATCAGTATATAGTATGATTGCAGTACAGTAGAAGATATTTCTTTATCAGCAGGTTAGCAGGTTGAGTTTGTTTGTTAGAGGCTATTATATTATACTAGTATACTATAGCAAGCTTCACTATATATATGCTTCATGAATTTAAACTGACCATATTGTAGGTCACATGAGCTTTGACATTGGTTTATGGATATGAAAATAATGGAAGAAAACTCATATGCTGACATACAGAAGAAAGTTGTAAAATTCACGACAGTCTTACGTGTGTGGTAGTTGTATGTAGACCGTACACGTCTTCTTAAACATGTAGCACCGTGTACCTTGAACCCAAATCATAAAATGTTCGCGTATTCGTGATGATCCAAACCCGGATTATCAGAAACCGGTTTCGTGCTGTGTGATAGTCCACGGTACACGTGTACAATCATAGCTACGGTGATTAACTAAATACAACTATACTAGTATGCCTTCAATGGTCTGCTCTAGTCTTAGCTAGACGTATATGTATGGATCTATATGCCTTTGTATTATGTCAAGTATATTCATTTTCTCTAATACATTAAATAAGTATTAATATGCGTCTCTGATTAATGTATTGTCACAACTACAGGTCAGTTATTGATTTCCCAAACGTGTCTTTCTAAAGGCATACTAGCTATCATGGATGGTTCATCTATACTAGTATATAGGATGGACAAACGAATTTCGATGTTAGACTTACGTTTTATTGTTGCCATACTAGTGGTTCTAATCATTGGTGCCACCAATCTCAATGAGATCATTGGCGTGTACGATTCAAGCATGTCCTTGATGTACAGTGGGGAACGATCGTTCAGGGCGTTGTCCGTATGAACCTGGGGGCCTATTCTCGAAACATTCTTACGATCGTAAGACAATCTTAGCGATTCTTAGGCTAAGAAGTTATTAAGTACGTTTCAAGAATAGACCCCCGGCAGATTGTACTGTATCCTACGCTATAGTAGACAGCCAGGAGCTTGTACTGTATCATACACTATAGTGGACAGACAGGAGCTTGTACTGTATCCTACACTATAGTGGACAGCCAGCCAGTGGAGTTCTTTCAATATACTAGCTGGTGATACG
>JAUTBZ010139274.1:0-13031 GCA_032361785.1 Lepetodrilus galriftensis | reverse complement strand
ACAACATTATGATTTTCTCAGTGACAGGTGTGTGTAATGTGGCATGTGGCAATTATAATGTTAGCGTCTGCGTACTACGATTACCCTGTGTGAGAAGTCGCTCTACAACCCTGTCCTGACGCCGATATGCGTACGTATACATTCCTGGATCTGTTTGCGCATTCGTCTGGCACAGGACATCGTGCTTGTTAAAAGTGCATGTCTTCTGGATGAAGAAAGCAAATCTTGCCTTACCAGCTGCTTACATAATATGGACACGGGGAAGACACCGTAGGGTGGGAACCAGTGGGGCCATAACAGGAAGTCGATTTATAAACACTTAGTAGTAGCAAGACGGTGTCTAGAGGGACACTTGTCCATATGTTGCTATAGTGATGATTACAACAGGGAGGGATACTGTACATGCGTGATGGAGGAGGGGTGGGGTTGGGGTTGGGGGTGTTTTGGGGTTAGCTATTTTCCCAGGCCTGCCATGTTAACCAATTTGAGAAGCATGTTCAATGGCAAAATCGTGATACCTGTGTTTATGAACATGCTTGATATCATCAGAATTGCTGCGTATGTCTTCTGGTCATGTGTAGAGCTAAATAACCACGGTGGAATGGTACATCGCATCACGTAAGTCTTGGTATCGCATCAACTGGAATGCAATGTCAAGCTACTACTTGACGTCATGGCGCCCACTGCCACATTATGTCAGTGATAGCACCTCGTTAAAGTAGCTGGTACTAATTTACATCCGGTGCATTAGGAGCATCGCAAGTACCAAGGGCATGTCGTGCATGCTGCAGGTTTCCGCCATCAAAGGACCGGAAGTGGTCGCAAGATTGCCGCGAATTCTTCAACAATGTCTTTATTGAGCATAACAACCAGATCTTGATTATAATAAGTGAAAACATCCGTGTTTCACTAAAAGATGTACTACTAAAAAACAACATTTCAACATACGAGAACATACTACTAAAAACAAATACGAAATAACTGTTTACTGAAGTGCCTCGTAGTGGTAAGTTAGCCGGAGAAGGGTTAAACAATGTATCGCATATTTCTGGGTTTGTTTGAAGTTAGATCAGGAAAGCAAAAGTGGTAAACCAAAATATAAAAAAGAGCTATAAGAAGTATGCATTATGGAATTTGCTCACGTGATCCCACTTGCCTTTACGAGGCCATACAGCTAGTGGCTTCTGACGTCATTCCTTACTTGATTACTGTTTCAAGAACTCGGACTTATGTAATGGTGGTGTCCTGAGTTTGTTTAGAGAAATCTGGCACTAGTTTGTGACACATTGTCACACTTTAACTATCGTTTCCTGCTACAAGATCCATACAACATTCTTGAACAATCTCGAACAAAGTTCTATTGTTTGTTGATTTGACCTTGAACAAACGTGAACAACATCATACATTTGTATGATGGATTTTATATAGGACAAAAACCGTATTTAATATAAAACAGTTTATATATTAAAACAGTTTATATATTAGGACAACAGTGTGATCGTTTTCAAGAAATTGGCCTCAAAGAAAAACATGTCAGGTTCAATTTAATTAAAAACACGAATGTATTTACACATTTACAAATCATTCATCATTATGGCATTTCATTTTAAATACACATAACATGTCAAGCAGTCGATTCCATCGACAAGGGCAAAGTAGTTAAGTTGACAACCAATCAAATGACGTGTATTATTAACCAGCCAATCGCACCAACTGTTACACGTTCCCTGGTGGGATAGGCTAGACATGGCATATTGCACCCTGGACATCACCTTATAATTATATTATTTAATATGGCGTGTCGATACCATGCCACCTATACAGTTAAGTATACTGGTGTTCGAGTTGTTTCATTCATGTCAACTTTGTCGTATGCAGGAGATAAACGCCATGGTTAGAAGACACATCCAACTTTGTCGTATGCAGGAGATAAACGCCATGGTTAGAAGACACATCGCAAGTCGTGTTTATAGTATAAGTTTGTTTTCGTGGATTTATTATCACACGGGGTCAGTGTTGAAATCCAGTTGGGTTGTCAGTCGGCGACTAATCATGATATTAACACGATATTGTAGTGATGATAGAATATTGGTTGTGTGCTTATAGTCATAGCCCAGACATAAAGCTGGGTTATAATATTCAGATAATTTTAAGAAATAGCGCTTTTCGATAATGGAATTATGGAAGTGAATATATTTGCACACACATATACAGAGTATCTACACACACATACACACACACACACACACACACACACACACACACACACACACACACACACACACACACACGCATGCACACACACACACACACACACGCACACACACACACATACAGACGGACCACCTGACCACCTACCCACACAGACTCGCATACACATTCTCAACATGCTGACTGATAATATGTGATGCCAAGCATGTACGAGCCAAAGTTTAGGATTTTTAACCCTCACCCCCAACTTAATCCAAATTAATTGCTTCCGAGCAAATACTCGTGGTAACTATATGATTGGGCTGTGTAAAAGCACCATATGTGTATCCTTGAGAATACCTGGCGTATTATACCAGTAGCCTCATCCCGCAGTTGTAACCCACAGACTAATATTTCTACCGTAAAACTTGAATATGGCATCAGAAATCATCGGATTATTTCTACTGATTTTGATCGTCTGCTCGGTGTCGTCTGCTCCCCGCAACCTGGAAGCTGATAGGTACCGTGACTCCATTGGCAACCTCCAAGCACCAGGAGAGCGTATGATTCCAAGAGGCAACGCGAAGAACAAGCGGAACCTTTGGCTTAAAAAGAACGAAAGCCTTACCGTGAAGTTCTGTCAATATGAAGAAGGATTTGTCTCTGTCCAGAACGTCTTCTGGTCAAACGACGGGTGGCTGGACACCGTCCTCGTCAAGATGGACGACGTCGTGATCGGCAACTTCACCACGAACGACGACACCAACTGGGGGTTATCCTGGAACAAGATCCATGAATCTGGTCCCGTGGGTTCAAAGGTGAAGCTCAGCCCCGGGGAACATACCCTGACCCTGGAGGTCGTTGATGGAGATAGGTATGGGGTCGAGTTCGACAGGATTGTGTTGGACGTGGAAGGGGAACAACGTCATGATGGTGATGATGATAATGGTGATGATGATGATAATGATGATGATGGTAATGATGATAATAATGACAACGATGATGATGATGATGACAATGATGATGATGATAATGGTAATGATGATGATGATAATGATGATGATGATGATGATATTGATGATGTTGCTGCTGATGATGATGATGATGGCCGCGTTTGTCCGGAAAAACGGAAGAACGGCAACAGTAGTAAAACTGCTACTAAAGACAACACCGGAATTGTTACTGAGAGTGTGAAAAACGTCGTGGGTAGATTACTTCACGATGTCACAGATAACGTGGAAAACATTACCAACGTCTTCAAGAACAAAGTTGATAAAACAACGTTCGCTTTAACCACTGATAAGAATCACAGTGAGAATGGTACTAATCTTACGGGACTGAATAGAAACGACAGCAGCGGTGGAACCGTTGGCGATGATGTCTCGACAACTCATGGCAATACCATTGCGCGTGGGTCAACTTTGAGGTCGGAAAACGACGAGGACGAAAGAAACGATGTAACACAGAGAAGAAACGGCGAAGATATAGACCTGTCTTCAGAGAACGGTACTGCGACGTCGGGTGACGTGTCGACGGCTAAAGGCAAATGTGGAGATTCTAAAGAATACGACTTTTGGGATTTGGCTATTGCTTTCTGGCAATGGATAAAGCGTCAGGTAAAACATATACTTCTTTTATGAAAACTCATGTGTAGAATCGGTAAATAATGATGTATCCTATCTGCATGTGACAAGCCGTCGTATAGGCCTAAGCCTATACTATATCCAATCGGTGAATTTTATCTATAATTATTTTCTAGAATTTATGTTCAAGAATTTATTTTCAAATGCACCTGAATATGAGCTATGTAATTAAATTCAGCAAATGGAGGCTATGAATTCTAACTTATATTTTCCAGAGAAAGTGAGTGATGTGAGAGAGGGCCATGTGAGAGCTTCGACTGTTTCTGTGCTGTTCTGTATACTCAGTCCTCCATCTTTACTTCGAGGTCCGTCTTTCACCAGATCTGACTCAAGATGTGTTAGTAAATAAAAACGATTGTCCATTGTATTTGTAAATATGCTACATGTTAAGAATGTGTGTATGTCTTAGAAATATTAGCAATACTATGAAACATAGTTAAGAAAAAACTTGCATTATGTTTGGTTCGCATGTTACTTCGAGTAATATACAAGTAGGTACAGTACATATCTAGGCTTACATTCGTTAGCAGTTCACCTGTTTATGTATAGTACTATGTACGATTACTTCTTTTATCCGATATATACTTACAGAATATGATACAGACATCGTAATTCAACAGGCAGCAAATAATGTATAACCTATCTTAATACTAGTAGAGAATTTATACTTTTCACATTATAATTATACATAATGTATAATACCGGTATTTGTTTATACAGTCTTATAAAGCTGGATGTTTTGAATTTATTGTAATTTATTTTATACACGCAACATTTTAATAAACTATTATTCTTTTTCTTCTTCTATATACATTAGTGAAATATGTCATTATTCCCACACCCACAACCCGAATAGCCTAACAGAAGTATTATAATTTGGAATTAGTTTAGGTCTGTTTGGTATGCGCATTTCGCGTATATTTCCATCATTACTATTTATAGTATACACGCTACTTTAACCAAGGAATTACAATCATTGTAAAAATAGCACAATTGGTTACCAAGGTTAATTAACGTCTACATACAGTTGTTTTTTCCCATGACGGTACCATTGGAGTAATCTGACGGAACTTGGTACTAATCAAGTAATGTCAACGAAACTGTCGCCATAAGCAAACAGACGTACTACTAATAACGGACAAGGGATAGAGCTCACACTGCCTGGTTTCTGAAGAGTGGGCAGTTAATCAGGTTGTTTCCAGAATCCAAAACATGTTACCGTAGTCTTGAATTTTCGGATTGAATACAATTTGTCAAGTTGTTTCCAGAATCAAGAACACGTTAAGTATTGCATTTTCGGATTGAATGACATTTAATTATGTATTTCAAGCTTAGGTAGTCAGACAGGGTTGTGGCATGGCTCCATTGGTATTTCAACGATTTACGTTAAAAAATAAAAATAACAGGGTTTACAATAAATACTGAAAAGATACCTGGCACCAATATTACAAAACGTTTTGAGATTTAATGATCAACTATTGTTCCATAATCCCCATATAAAACGATCTTTAGCATGAAATCGTACTCAAAACGTTTCGTCAGGTTAAATATTTTCCAAGTTAATCTTATTTCACACAGAAAGTATTATTTCCAATAAGCTTCTGCAGTTGACCTTTGTTCCACAATGAGAGTTCTATATGGTCATCTTCCGTTGTCTTCATCAGGGATATAATTATAATATGCACACACAAACAAAGAAAGAAAAACGTTACAAATGCGTGTTTTATTTTCATGACATGTTGAGCCACATGGAATACACTTCACATAGAGAATTGAAGACATAGTATCATTATGTTCATATATCATTGCTCTGCAGCCAATGAGAAACATTGTAAGAGTGATGTACAATGACTGTTACAGACATACAAGGGATACAAGTAAGGGGATACAATAGTAAGAAATACAAGTAAAGGGATATAGAGCCAATGGTAACTGTAGACATGATTCTGTGTCGAACATGCTTGAGAGAAATATGTACAATATAATTATGATCTTCCATTTAACAAATCTGATTATTCAAATGTTTTATTCTGAAATAAGATATTCTATATCAAATTGGGAAAGAAAAAAAAATGGCCACGATTTAGACTAATATTCAAGATTCATTTTGACCACATTTTAATATCAAATTAAATATTGAGTTGTCATGGATTGACTATCATACTACTGACGGAGATAAGGAGTTATTATTATCCTGACTATGAAATATGCTTATGGACTGTTATCCTTCCTTAAAATATTTTTTTCTAAACTTATTAGGTAGTCAATTGCGAAAGGGAAGTATTAAACTGTTTCTTTATTCTTAAAGACAGGTAAACATGTTTACATGACTTCAAGGTATTCCGATATGATGGGATGTATCCTTCATTCAGATATCATCCACCATGAATAAATGTCTTTATGAAAGACTTTGGAGGCACTTTTTAGTTTTTTTTGTAAAAATGTTTTTTACAATTTTGGATAATCAGCTTCTACTAAAATGTAAAAAGGAAAAAATCGGAAAGAAATTATGAAAATAAAATAATGCCTCATAGTTCTTTGAGAAAATCAACATTATTTGATATCTAACATGAATCAGTTTACAACACACACCTTTGGATCAATATAAGTTTTGATTAATAAAATACTGACCTGTATTTTCATAGATTACTTTATAGGCAAATATGAAATGGTGTATGTAATACCAGAGAAAATGAAAATGGTAAATTTTTAGAAAATGTTTTATACTATTATACCTCTGATATGAACAAACACTCACATAAATTATAGCTTTTATATGGCTTGCCTTTAAGGCTTAATTGGTTGATTGAATTAGTTGTTTTGTCGCGACGACTACAATATTAAATTAAAATATACAGTTACGATATTGCCTTGAAGGTATCAAATTATTTAAATTAATAAACTTGTAACAAAATTAAGTAAAATTGTTTTAGAAAAACGAGATTCCACAGCATTTTGAAAATTGTGGTGTGTACCTTTAAAATATTGCATACCTCCAATGAATAAATATCTATGCTAGTCTTAGGCTGTAGAATGGAGGGTTTGTAGGCATGCCATAGTAATGTGATAGCCCTGTACATGTACCACTCAGTCAAGACAGACTGTATTGGGATTCTTTGGCCATTATATTTTACCTTGTTAAACCATCAATACATAGAAAGAAAAAATACAAAAATAAAACTATACAAATAAAAGTGTCACCTTGGATTTTTCTCAGTCATGAAAACACCCCTAAAAGTTCTATAGCTATCTAGACAGAATATACCTTTCAAAATACATAATAAATGTATGCTATTGAAATTGTGACGGATCGGAATTGAATATAAAATTCATTTTTATCAGTACTTTGAAATAATTTAAAAAACCCATTTAAAACATAATTTCACAAAGATATGACAATATTGTGGGTCCAAACTTAAAGGACGATTTCAAGACACCATACTATTTTAAAGCCTTTTTTCTCTCCTTAAATAGTTACATGATACATATTCAACGAAGATCTTTGATATACCTTCAGATGGCAATTACGATAACAATTACGGAAAACACAATATAAAATATTAATGCTCAGTTTGTCGGCTAATCAACAAAAGTTACAATGATGAAAATTGTAATAATACAAACTCACTGGTACCAATAATAATAATAGCCCATTTATATATCGCATTAGCTCCAAGAACGAAGCATGCCAACTTTCACAACATCAGCATGACAATGTCGAATCAAAACGTAGAATTTACACGATTTATTGTCATAAAAAATATGGAAATGAATATGTGTGTGTGCATGCTATTTAACCCTCTCCTTGCTGGATTAGGCACAGACAGCTATTTAGGCACCTCCAGCATGGAGAGGGTTAATGGGTCGTCGGTCTATCTGTGAATGCATGTGCGAATGATACTTCTTGATCCTTTTATTACTTGTGCAGCATTTTAAGTGATATCTGCTTACTATGGGATGTTAACCCCATAACAACTAAGATCTAATGGTTCTCTGCACGCGAACAGACACAAAATCGGAAAATGGGCATGTTTCATTTTTTCTATCCTAGTAGAGCTCTGAACATTACGAAATCCGAACATATCCCCCCATCCCCCGAATTAACAGACAAGTAACATAATATATATATATCTATGAATGATAATGACACAATACAAGAAAAAATGGGAACGGATGACAAATCATACATCATGAATGTGGTAAAAACTACGAAAGTGCGATACCACTTCTCGTATAATTCATGAAAGCTAACTAGTATATATAGGGGGTAAACTATACAGATAACAACAGTGCCATAACAGTAGATACAGAGATGCTCAAACGGCGGTGCACCTAATTATGCCACAGCTTGCCCTAGTAAACAGACCACAGGGAAATTGTTCTCTCGCAGACGTCGCGGGCTACGAAAACAAAGAAAGCAGCGATAAACGTGCAAGGATAATAATATTTCGGGATAATACAATTTTATATACAGCCGAGACGAGGCACCCAAACAAAAATTACACCAAGCTTTTGTTAGAACCACATGCATTTTCAATTATGATACAAAAGTAATGATTACAGATTGTGTGAAATTTATGTTACAAGATGAAAATTAGAACACGGGTAATTTTCTACAAAGATTTAATTTCAAATGCACCAAATGACACGTGTTGTATATTTTATTTACAACATACTCTATATCTTAAATTCCTTACAAAATGGGAGGTAACTGTAAAATTCCTAACAAAGGGGAGATAACTGGAGTTGAGGGAGTTATTGCTGAGACTGACTGAAAATTTGATATAATTGTATTGCTTGAAGAGTGACTGGATTTGTTGCTGCATGAATATTCCAACGATGACCAACAATTGCCAGGAGAGAAAAGCATGTTGCAATCTTGATAAATTGAGACTATTGCATCTTTAATTGAGAGTTACCTTTTCCTTGCTAATCTATAAGCCGGACCAGGCCCCGAGATTACAAAACTTTTTTTAGTACAATTTCATGTTCAAGCTCAAATTTTATATGAGGATTTGTGAAGAAAACCTTGAGTTGAGCATGAAATCGTACTCAAAAAGGTTTTGTAATCTTGCGGCCAGTTGCTGGCTGAGCTAGATTCTGACTCGTATCAACAATCGACTGCTAATGAGACGTTAACATTTACATAAATATATACACGTTTCTAGGAATAGCTACGATTCAATTGTAGATGGTCATGAGAGACAAAACTGTACAGTAGTTATAAGGAGAAAAAATATAACATTAGAACTACTTATTATCTCGGGCCCCTAGATTACTAAACCTCTTGAGGACGATTTCATGCTCGAGCTCAAAATTTTATATGGAGATTTGTGAACAAAACCTTGAGTTGAGCATGAGTTTGTACTCAAAAATGTTTAATGATTTCGTGACCAGATCATGTTCAACAAAGTTGTATTTCTATCAAGTCCTAGGCCTAATAGTAATCCCTGATGTTTCTGCACAAGTGAAATACTGTTGACGCAAGCCAAAAACAATCACAACAACACTTCGCTGAATCAACGACAGCACTAGCAGGAAGAAACAATGCAAAGATTGCGATCCGAATCTACGAAACTTTCAGTTAACTGGCCCCAGTTCCACAGATTGGTCACAGCATTAACCCTCTCCCTGCTGGACTATGCAGCATGGAGAGGGTTAAGAGAGTCATAACACCAGGTCAACACATAGGATTTACGACTCTCATAGCTACAAATTGTTATGTGGAACAGGATTCTGTGTTCCTCTTCCACGAAACGGTCGTAACGCAGCGAGAATTGTTAACTCAATGTTAACATATAGGAGTTAAGCCTCTCATAGGACTACGATCATTCTGTAGAACGGAACACTGGTTAGTTTATTTATAGTCACGACAATCATACTTCTCAAAGAAGAACACTTTCCTGCAACCAATATCATAACAAGACAATAACAAGAAGCAACTTGGCACAATGAATAAAATATCAAATTGACCCAATCTTTACAAGTCGAGATATCAAACAGGAAAACACACGTTTAAGTTTACCCTCTCCCTGCTGGAATAGGTGCAGGCACGACTCTTCGGGGCATCTCAAGTTGCCTCCAGCATGGAGAGGGTTAACCACAGGAACTACATTACGTCTTCGGATCACCTCCTTGTATCTAAAGATGTTTTACATACGCTGAATAAATTGTGCAGGTCTGTTCTTCTATTAGCATTAAGCATCGCTAAATGGACATTAGTATATATGTACACTATACAATGATGCTATGTGAGGTATAAGGTTAGTTTATTTATAAACTGTTTCTCACGGATCCAAGCTATATTTCAAAACTACTAATTTCTTATTCTCTTCCATTCATTAGATAGAACTGCCCGTAACTTGTATACACTGCTTCCCTGTGCTATATATAGCTTCTGACAATATGGATACCCGGTAGGATGTCTGTTTTTGCTTTTTTTTTAACCAGAATAAAAACACTACCAATATTGTAAAAATAATACACTTTCAAGTGTTTTTCAAACTAACAACAATAAAGTAAAATACTTTTCTTGTCTAAGTGTAAAAACATCTGTGAGAAACAATTATATAACAACAAGCAACAGATTTATTAATTCGCGCAAAATCAGAAATAAAATTTCGATTTCAATGGTACATATACAGTGAGAATAACAACACAACTCCATCCTCTAGTACTTTCCCCCAATTAATAGCAATAACAACACAACTCCGTCCTCTAGTACTTTCCCCCAATTAATAGCAATAACACAGCCACGTCCTAGCAATGAAATAGGACAGATTGTTAATGATACATGTTTGTGTACAACTGAGACAATATAAGATGCAAACAAATGACGACTGACTGCAACACATATAGGTGTGATATAACGGATAACTGTATTATGTAATGTACGATAAAGAACGGACGAAACAAAACGAGGCAGCACAAATTACACTCATACTGCCATTACAACTTTAGGACTAATAATGTAACTCAACTCCGGCGATTTATGAATAAAAAATACCCAGGTGCCTGTTACGCAGACGATCGTAGCGCTACGAGAGTCGTGACGTCATATAAGTTGATAACTCTGGCGGAACAAGAGTCGTGACTTCACACAAATTAGTAAGAGTTACGACATTAGCGCTACGAGAGTTATGGCATCACGTACATTAATAAGAGTTACGACTCTTGTAGTGCTGTAGAATTGCTCTGCAGAACAATAACCAGGGCCCATATTCTTGTAACTTCTTAGCCAAGAACTTCTTAGTGAGAATAGATCTCTTAAAAAATTAACATAAGCAGCAAACCAGTTAGGCAAATTCTTAGTACTTACGAACTTCTTAGGACTTACAAAGTTTCGAGAATACGGGCCCGGGTGAATAAAATATGTTATTCTAAACAAAAAGTAGATCTTAGGAATAGTCGTTCTATACCGCAGCCATATATTTGTGTTCAAGTAATCTTACACTAAAACTGTTTGTCACAAATATGAGGACACGCAGCAACAGAAGCCTCAACTTTCCTTGACGATATTATGTCCAGCCTACCATATCATCTGGCAACGATCACGTGCCCAGAGATCACACAAAACGGGCAACACAGAATCCAACGATTATCAGACACAGTAGCTTTAAGAACTCAGTAATGTACATCAATTCCTGTCTTTAGTTACGTTCTGTGGTGAAATTGTATTTAACGCGTTTAAAGGCACAATGTCGTCATTAACGAAGTCATTTTTAATCTTCAAGAGTCGATATACAAAAGTCAGAAATATGTAGGTATCTTACATAAAGAGCTTGGGTCGTTAAGATTTGATTATTGACATACTTATCTGGATTAATTACCACTGCTTCAAACAACATCGAAAATGTTTAAGTAGATAATAAGAAAGTTGATGACATGATCAGTCTTTAGTTGTATATACCAGTGAGTTAATAACAAGTTATAAAGACCTGGGGCCGTATGTATTCTCGAAACCTCTTAGCTAAGAACTTCTTAGTGAGAATAGATCTCTTTAAAAATTACCATAAGCAGAAACCGGTTAGGCAAATTCTTAGTACTTACGAACTTCTTAGGACTTACGAAGTTTCGAGAATACGGTCCTGCCCCACAGAATTATCGTAACGCTATGAGATTCGTAACTCGTATACGAGTACTGAACAGCTGCGATTAATCTGTGGGATTTATTTTTATTGTATATGGAATTAGTAACAACTTTCATACTGCCTGACTTGAAATACAAAAGTAAAATATTTCAATGCAGAATATTTTCAATACTTGGGAATTTAATGTGTTTGAATTGTCCATGTCAAGCTAATCCATTAAAATTATACCATAAAATAATACATTATTTCATTATCATTCTGAAAATCTTATCGCTGAAATATCTTATCAAATCCTACCAAAACTCACTTAAAATGTCATCAAAATAATGCTCTAGAATTTAGTAGAAACATTACCCTCAAAAGATTTATCAAAGTTCTACTGAAATGAACGTTAAAATGTCATCAAAACAACGTTCTCCAACAATTTTGACAAACTCAGGCCAATACTTAAATGATGTTTACTTCTGTGGCGTAGCCCCGAGACACGCACAAACACTACGGACACTCAGAAGTGTTCATTGGTGTCTTGGGCTGCACATGGCCACCCCCCCTCGCCCCCAAGACACTCTGAAGTGTTTGTTGGATACTACGAACACCCAGGAGTGTTCGCCAGACACTACAGAGACTCAGAAGTGTTCGTTGGTGTCTCAGGCAGAACATGCCCCCCTCCCCCACCGAGACACTCAGAAGTGTTCGTTGGACACCTGGAAGTGTTCTTCAGACACAACAGACACTCAGAAGTGTTCGCTGGTGGCTTGGGCAGAGGCACTGAGGTAATTTCCGAAGCTGTTACGACTGTTGCCGTGGTAGGAGAACTGCTCAAAGTACGGGAGCTCGCTGTCCTCGGTGATGCTCTCCAGCTGCCCCGACGACCCCGCGTGCGACGGCGACAGATGCATCGACTCCTGGGCAAACTCCTCCGGTATGTACTTGGTGTCGCCTGCGCTCTTCACGTCTGGCTTCCAGGGGGGAAGAATCTGTGGAACAGAACACGTCAGAACCGTTAGTCTAAGATTTAAATTTAAATTTAATTATTTTTAATCGGGGTTTTAGTCACAGGAATATTTCACCCATTTCTGACGTTAACCATGGGAACTGTTAATCTACG
>JAUTBZ010139263.1:0-11570 GCA_032361785.1 Lepetodrilus galriftensis | reverse complement strand
TTTTCTATTCCATCGATCTGTCCAATGTTCGTTCCTGCACAAGCCGCTATTGGCATGTCCTCGTCGATGGTTGGGGCGATGATTGTGGTCTCTTCTGAGAATGTGACTTCTAAGCCGATTGCACACGCTCCAAAACCTTGGAATACATAATAGGTTTGAGTAAAGTCGATTGGTGTATTGGTGATGTCTGCGATATAAGTACCGTCAGCTTGGTTGTTGCTCGTATACCAATACAGTCCATCGTAACCTGCTGTATTTTCTATTCCATCGATCTGTCCAATGTTCGTTCCTGCACAAGCCGCTATTGGCATGTCCTCGTCGATGGTTGGGGCAATGATTTCATTTACTAACCGTACCATAACTGCAATTCTATTACTCTCGCAGCCATTTAAAGTTTGACTTACATAATATACATGAGTATCTTCTAATGGAATATTATTAGCTAATGCCACACCTCCTATAGCCTCATTAAACCATTGGATATTTGTTCCTATAGCCAGTAGATTAGCGATAGTTGGATTATCCATTGTGCAAAAAAACTGAGGTGTTGTTGTATATGGAGTCTCTGGTAAAGGTTTTACAGTAAGGATAAAATTTTCTGATGAAGATTCACAACCACCTGGTCTACTAAGTGTAAGCGTATATATAAAATCTGTAGTAATAGTCAAGTCATCACCTGTATATTCAAAAATAGGATTTGAAATAGTTGTACTATCCAGATAGCCCAATCCTTCTATAGGATTACACATCCATTCATAAGTATAATTAGCTAAAGAACTTGCTCCAATATTAATGGTTTCATTTTGACAGATTGCTTGATTTTCTATCGTAAATCCATCAATAGAGCTAATATCTGGCATATCAATTTCTATAGTAGAACAAATACAAGTATTATCTTCTAACTGCATTACTAATAAAAGGTTACACACTTGATTTGGTAAAGCTGATACTGTAATTATTTGTGACCCACTATCTCCTCCAGCATTTATTGGTCCATTGAAAGTCTGTGTTATTCCAACCTGAACATCACCATCTGCTGTATCATAATGACCATCTGCATTACTATCAAAAGCTACCATCACAGATATTGGATTTTGAATTAAATCAATTGTTCCATTATTTACTACAATATAAGGAATAGTAATATCTTCGCCTAATCCTGTATGTACACTCGTGACTGATGAATTTATAGTTAAACTAAGATTAGATACTTTTTCTACATGTACTTCTGTATTTCCATTTCCTGTAATAAACTCAATTGGGCAAGTCATGGCTCCACATGGAACATCACTTATAACAAGTGTATTCGCTACAATATCTGTTTGATATGGACATGCTATATTTACTTGATGATCCGTCTTAACTTGTAAATCAAAGTCAAACATTACATGATTCCCAATAGCTAATCCACTTGGAATTTCCCATTCGAGAAATGTTTCTGTCCCAACTGTTGCTACTGTTGGTTCATTAGTAGGTCCATTTGTTCCAGCCACATAGCTACCAATAATGTATTCAAAATTATCACTTATTCTTACTCTGATGATTTCGGTATCTAAAGTTGTACTTGTACTTTGATTAATTATATCTACAGAGAATTTTTCAATCCCTCCACAAGCTGTAAGTAATCCGGTTTGATTTGCCTCTTCACCTGAGATTTCTACGTGATATTGCACTCCATTTGGCGCTCCATCAATAACAAATTCATTTGAAAAAGTATGACTTTGCCCATCCACAATATCTAAATCATTACCACACAATAATTGCCCTTTAGCTGTTTGCTCTACTTTTGTACTAGATGTAAAAGTACAATCTGTAGTTAAATCAAAAGTAATATTATAGGTACTTGGATTTACATTAGATGCCCCTGGCAAACCGTTAACACCACTTATGGGTGAATTTGCTACTTGATATACTAAAAAGTTATATGTATTTGTAGCTAAATCAAATACAATATCTGTAGTTGCAAATGGATAAGTTGTTCCGTTATAAACTAAGTTAACTGTTGACATATCCAATGACATTCCAACAGGTAATTTTAATGTATCCTCTAAATGGTAAACATATCCATTAGCTCCATTTGTTATCACAACTGTTCCTGTAGTAATATTACATAATGGATATGGAGAATCGTTTCCTATATCTGAAGATATTTGTAGTGATGGTTGTAAAACACGTAAGGTAAAGTCAACATTTTCGGTTGCACCAGTATAATAACTATCTACAGCGCCTGTTTGCAAATTAATATTTGCATATCCTAAGTCTGGATTTTCAGGATATTGTGCACAATTCTGACCAATAGTAACATGAAGTGTATCTTCAATACAAACTGCATCAAATTCATCTGTTTCAATTCTCAAATCAAGACCATCGACATCTATTGCTCCTAATTGTGCCCAGTATTTTCCTGCACTATAGGATATTAATGGAATTTGGATTGCCCCATTCCATAAAGTAGGTGTAATGTTATCATTTATATTTTCTATAGCTATCCATACATTTTCTAAAAGACCTCCTCCTTCACTTGCATTACTTATTGTAACATCCCAAGAAGCATGATCTGTAGCATACACTGTTTGTGTACCAGAACTTATACCAAAACTAACACCTGTATATTGTGTTGCTCTTGGTATTGGTGTGTTAGAAAATGACATTAATGTACCTACAGGAGGTATATTAGTTTGATCTAAATTTCTAAAATATTCAATTTCAGAATTCGATAAAACAGTATAACCCAATCGTTGATTTGAATATTGCCAATCTTCAATATTACTATTAGCTATCACTTCAAATAATATTTCTTGACCTGACCAACTTATTGAAATTTTTTCTTTACTCCATGTGTTATCCCTTACCCACACATATCGATTAAAACCAGGAATAGCATTATATGTTATAACTGGATCTGAGATTGAATCTGAATATTCTGCATATCCTGTATGTCTTGAAGTTCCCGCAATATAAGTAACACCATAAGGAACATATATCTCTAATTTATTTATTTTAGAATAATTACGAAACTCATTAGGAAATAAATCTCCTAATTGAGAATAACTAGAAAACCAAGCCCCCACTTGTAAATGGAATTGATTACATGCATCAATGGTAATACTTTGTTGAGCTGTTCCAACTCGCTTATATACATCAAAAACACCAAATTCATCTGTTAAATAATTCCCCACATGATTTATCGGATTACTCGTAGATGTTGTATTAACATAAGTTAAAAGTCCTGAAATTGATTGATAGCGAGTGTCAGAAAAAATCACATCCTCAGAAATTTTAAAATCAAAATCAATGGTAAATGTATCTCCAACACCTATTACTTGCCCATTTAAACAATTTCCTAGAGCAAACAACTCCTGTAAATCGTACTCATGACGCGTTGTTCCTGCGTCATTAGCAACATAATTATAAGGACCCATTGTCGTACAAGTAGTATCCATACCAGTGAGAGCATTGTGATATACTATGTTAATTGCTTTTAATCCCCCATCAGCTTGAAGTCCTAAAAAATTCATTTGATCATATTCAAGTACTAGAATGGCACTTGTCATATCTGCCTCTCCGATAGTGGCCTCTGCATGATATCGCACATAATCTCCTTCAATAGCATGATCTAGTCTATGCACCGCAGGATCAAGCACTACAGGAGTTGTTTCGGTCATATCTGTATAACCATGTGTAGTTCTATCAAAATAAAAATCTGTACTAAGTACTACAGCAGGATCTCCTCCAGGACAATTAATTGCCAAAGGTGGTGCTTTTCCACATATTTCTGTATGAATCTCTAGACCAGCATTTTCCATCCAATGATATTCATATTCAACAACTCCGATACTTGCTCCGTTATTACAGTTAGAATCTATTTTTAGTGGAATTACTGGTTTACTATTATATAAAGTATACCCATAAGCATCAGTACTAGACGAATCATATACTAATGATGTTGGTGTCGATAATGCTGCATTATATGTTAATGTACTTTGTCCGTTCCCCCAAGTACCATTACCATTTGGTAATATATTTGCAGGGACTGATAATATTACGCGCCAAAATGAATCTGCCATCCCTACATGTTCACGAGTCACAGTTTGTGAAGACGAGCTATTTATATACAGGTTAAAAGTATCTCCTGCGCTTACATTAGAATTACCACTACTAGAATTAGTAATAAACGGGACATGTCTTGTTTGGTAAAAAGATAAGGGTCTCCACGCTCCTAAACTATTATTAGGTACGTCCAATGATGTTATTTCATCACAAGCATTAGTATATTCATAATTCCAACGAACTCTATGGTAACAACTTTCAAAAGTGTGACAATCTACTCCATGGGGAATATACTGTAATCTATTACGAAGAATAATAGAGCCTCCTGGCGCTAAATCATCAAAAAAGTTATCTCCATCTAAATCTTCTAATCCGACACCTACTCCATCGGGATCTACGCTTACTTGAAAGTCTGTTTGTCCTTCTGTATCATAAGGTACTGCGTTACCATTTACGGTAAAATCATCCCAAATCCATTCATCATATCCATAAGGCAAATAATAAGATCCTCCACAGCTAGTTCCTGTTTTAAACTTTAAATTATATAAATTTCCATTTCCATCATTACGAAGTAAAAACTCACTATAATCAGGCTGTGGACTATTTACACTTGGGCCAGGTAATGCTTGCACATATCCTGTCCCTGGATCATAAACAGAAGTATACAACTCCGGAACACCTTGATCCGCTAAAGCTATTCCACTTGTAATAGTATTACCTGTTTCACAATAAGTAGTATTAGATAAACACCCTCCATAAGCGGCTTGATAATAAATAGTTTCTCCTGCTCCTGAAAGACAGTTAACCAATAGTGTTGCTGTAAAGTCTACACTAATACTTTCATTCTGATTGAAAAAACTATCATTATTTCCGACAGTCCCAATTTCAGCACTTCCCAAAAGTAATGTATCAACTTGAACACCTGCTGCTGGAACTCCTGAAGTAAATAAACCAGTACCTCCATAAGACAAATTAATACTTGTAGAATGTGTTATATTAAGCATTATATTTTCAGAAAAGCCTAAATCAGACACTGCATTGTTCTCTACTACAACAGAGAACACTTGAGATTCATTCATGCTTAAGGTTGATGAAACTGGAGACACAGAACTTGTTTCCAATAACGGATAATAAACATTAGAAAACAGTGCACTAGTATTTATATTAGCGTCATCAACCATTTCATAACTTATCTCAGGAGCTCCTTGTAAACCTTCACAACCTGCTTTTGCCTTAAATATAATTGTGATAAAATCACCAGGCCCCGCTAAAGAGGTTGTCGTTGTGAAAATAGGATATTGCAAATTTGCTGAATCTATAGTTACATCTCCAGAAACAAAGCTAACATACTCAACTCCCAGAGGTAAATTTGCCTTTATTTGCGCTCCATTGCTAACGGGACCAAAAAGAATAAATTGGTACTCTACAGATTGACAAGCAGTAACATCAGTAGGCACACCTCCATCAGATGGTATCACTAAGGTTTGTGCATAAAAATTACTTATTGCTAATAAAAACAAAAAGAGGAAACTAGTCTTTACTTTTTGGATACTTAAACCAATGATCTTATTCATAATATTTAAATTTTATATATATGCTCCTCATTAGAACCTTATTTCAATAAAATGAAATAACAACATCACTTATTAGTTAGTACGAGGGCATACTAAAATATCGTGCAAAGGTAATACATTTTTTACAAATAAATTAAAAAATTACATCTCTTTTACCAATTACAAACTCACTTAAACATGCCGCCAATCATATTATTATCTTCTAAAAACAAGGCAATAACTACCTGTAAAAATTGAAATATCAATACTACTTTAATGTTTCTTCCAAGATAAATACATCTAACAGCATTTAAGCTAACTTTATAAAACTACTAACATTCTTTCACATGGAAAGAATATAGTTTAAACTAAATCATTCTAACACTAATACAGACAATATGTTCCAATAATATAGTTTACTATAATTTGACTTATTTACAAATACAAATTTTAAACTCCTAAGGAAAAAATATTATTAGTTAATATAAACGCTAACTTTTTGTTTTTAACCAAAAACGAGATAAAACTTGTACAAATGAAACTCTTTTTAAAAGCAGTAAACAGGGCTACATCTGAGATGAGTAGTAGAATGATAGAGGAATTTCGATCATTTTTTAAGAAATAGAGAAAATCAAGATGAATTCATTATATAAAAAAGTATATATTCGCATTTATGAAACGTGTTTTTTTATTTTTATTTATATTTTGGATAAATTCTGCCTTTACCCAAATTCAATCGACTAAAATAAAGGCTAAACTAGATACTAAAAATCATATACTTAATGTCTCACAGGATATTATTTTTCACAACTATTCAAAAGACACATTAAGAAATATTTTTCTTCACAATTGGATAAATAGCTATAAAAACAAGAACAGCCCTTTATCAAAAAGACTGATAGAAGATTATGACAAAAGTCTCTATTTTACAAAAGATAAATACAGAGGTTATTCCAAAATAATATCTATCAAAAATAAATCTAACCATAAAGACCTTATTTATTTAGATTCAATAGACGATATCATCAAGATCCCATTAAACAAATTACTAAGACCAAAAGATTCTGTAATTCTTAATATCGATTATGTACTTAAAATACCTAAAGATAATTTTACATATTATGGGTACAATAAAAACCAAATCAATTTAAGATATTGGTATTTAACACCTGCTGTATATCTTGATAAATGGCAATTAATGAGTAATTACAATATGGACGATTTGTATTCATATCCGTCAAACTACAATATTGAGATTACCATCCCTAAAGAACTAACATTAAATTCTACTTTGGATAAAAAGCATACAATAGATAACAATAATACTATATACACTCTCTTCGGCAAAAAACAAACTGATGTTGAAATAACCATATCCTCTAAAAATACATTTGAACACATAAAATGTGATAAAATAGTATTAACAACTAACTTATTAAACAATAATATTAATAAACAGCTTACAAGATCAATTGCCAATAGACAATTTAATTTTTTAGAAAGCTACCTAGGATTATATCCCAAAAATAAAATTTTTATTAATAGAATTATCTATGATAAAAATCCAGTTTATGGTTTAAACCAATTGCCATCTATTTTAAACCCATTTGATGACCTTTTTAAATATGACATTCAATTATTCAAATCCATAACTAATAAATATATTAACTCAACTCTTATTACAAATAGAAGAAATGATTATTGGATAAATGATGCTATTCAAACTTTTTTAATGATTAAATATGTAGAGAAATACTACCCAGAAAAAAAAGCACTAGGTACAATTTCTAAAATTTGGGGAATTAAATCATATGAATTAGCAAAATTAAAATTCAATGACAAATACGCATTTGTACAACAATTTGCAATGCGAAAAAACCTAGACCAACCACTAAATACTAGAGCAGATTCACTTTCTACTTTTAATAGAAAAATTGTTAATAAATACAAAGCAGGACTTGGTCTAGTTTACTTAAATGATTATTTAGAACATGATATTGTTAAAAATTCAATACAAGCTTACTATAAAAAAAACTTACTTTCTATTAATAAAAAAACTTCTTTTAAACAAATAATAACAAAAAAAACCACTAAGAATCTAGATTGGTTTTTTAATGATTATCTACTCACTAATAAAAAAACAGATTACACTTTAAAAAAAATAAAAAAACAAGGAGACTCTTTAATAATTGGAATAAAAAATAAAAGCAATTTTGCAAGTCCCTTATCATTATATGGAGTAAAAAATAAAAAAATAGTCTTTAAAAAATGGTTTACAGGTACTACAAATTACAAAAACATATCCATTCGTAATGGAGATTTTGACCAAATTATATTAAATTATGAAAATAAATATCCTGAAATTAATCTAAATAATAATTGGAAAAACATAAAACCAAATCTTTTTAATAAACCATTACAATTTAGGTTTATCAAAGACATTGACAATCCACATTACAATCAAGTATTTTACAATATAGAATATGACTACAATTATTATGATGGAATTATTTTAGGCCTAAAATTAAGTAATAAAACCTTATTTAAGAAAAAATGGGTTTATAAAATAAAACCAACATATGGCTTTAAAAGTAATCAGATTAATGGCTCTTTCACAGGAATTTACACATTATACCCTAAAAAAAGCAAAATTTATAGATTTAGTAGTGGTATGGTTTATAGTAGCTACAATTATGCACCTGATTTAAACTACAAAAGACTTTCTCCTTATGCCCTAATCTCACTAAAAAGAAAAAGCTTAAGAGATGTTGGAGGTAAAGCTATATCTGCCAGATACTTGGTTATAAATAAGGAAACACCCAAAGACTCCTTAACCCTAGAATCTGACAATTATTCTATCTTGAATTTAAGATACAATTATTCTAAACCTAATATTATTAATAATATTAGATATAATTTTGATTTCCAAGTAGCAAAAAAATTTAGTAAACTTGCCTTTGAGCTTGAATATAGAAAGTTACAAAAAAACAATACTCAAATTGATTCTAGACTTTTTATTGGAACCTTTATTTTTAATAATACAACAAGTAACTTTTTCAACTATTCATTAAATAGATCTTCGGATTACCTATTTGATTACAACTATTTTGGAAGATCTGAAAGTACCGGTTTTTTATCACAGCAAATAATCATTTCAGAAGGTGGTTTCAAATCTTTTTTTAAAAATAATTTAGCAAACCAATGGATGATTACTAGTAACAATAGTATTGGAATTTGGAGATGGGTAGAAATTTATGGAGATATTGGATTATATAAATCCAAAAAACTCAACCCTCAATTTAAATACGATTCTGGAATTCGATTCAATTTTGTCCAAAATTTCTTTGAAATATATTTTCCAATTCAATCAAGTAAGGGTTTTGAAGTAAAACAAAAAAAGTATAATGAAAAAATTAGATTTGTTTTAACTTTGGATATAGGTAAAATATATAACTTTATCAAAAGAGGCTTTTATTAATTCTATTTTTAAAAAAATTAATATATTTGTAAAAAAACTAACAACAATGCTTCCTAAGCAAATTGCATATATCCTAATAAGTGTAATCACCTTACTATCAGTTCTTTTTGGATTTTCTATTTATTCTAATTTAAAAAAAAATCAAAATTCTGAAGAAAAAATCAGCGCTATTATTTTTCAATTTGAAGAAAAATTTAAAAATGATTCTATCTATTTAGCTAATGCTAATAAGTTACTTATTGATAAAATAAGTCAACATATTATCGATTCGATCTCTACTTCTTATGAAAAAAAATTAGAAAGTGCCTTAAAAGAGACAAATAAGTACAAACAACTTTTAATAGCAAATAATATTAAAATTGACACTGATGTGCCTTCTAAAATAAAAAACACCAACAGTATTAAAAAATCTAAAATTATTTCAACAAAAACTAATAGCAGTTATAATCAACCAAAAACACAAGGTAAATATCTTAATGTAACTACTATTAGCCAAATAAAATCTAAAAAAAACAAACCATCTACTAACGTAACAACATACAGTAGAATAAATCCAAAAGAAAACAAACTAAAAAACAACTCATTAAACATCACAACTTATAGTAAATTGAATAACAGTAATAATGCTATTTCAAAAGATCTTGTTATCAATAAAAACAGCACCACTACAGCTAACAACATTAACACAACTATACACTCCAATAATACAACTAACTCGAATAAAAGCTTAACTCACCATAACAATTTTGAGTTAGATCATGCAAAAAACATTAACAATTTAGACTCTGTACCAATATATAGAGGTTGTGCTGACTCTTTAAATGAAGATGAACAAAAAAATTGTTTTGCCATTAACATATCAAAACATATTATTAATAAATTTAATTCGTTAACTTTACAAAATTCTAAATTAAAAAAAGGCATTCATAAAGTTCGAGTTTTATTCGTTGTGGATGAGCATGGAAAAACTAAGATTGGAAAACTTGTTGGTGAATGGCCACATCAAATATATGAAAATGTTAAAATTTCGGTAGAAACAGTCCCTTTAATGTCTCCTGGATATTATAATAATAAAGCCATATCTGTTAAATATAGCTTATTAATACCCTTCGTTATTCAATAAAAACTTCAAATCCCTTAAAATGAAGAAAACTACCCTCCTAAATATATTTATATTAGTTATAACATATAAGCGAAACACTACAGTTAAAAACTGTCTAAGTAAAAAATATTTCTTTCAAATTTACCCCTACAATTTCCTTTAAAGTAAAAACTATGAAAACTAAAATAATTATTAATATATTTTTACTCATCAATCTAAGTATCTATAGCCAATCCCCACTTAGAGAATCTTGGTCAATTGGAACTGGACTTAGTAATTTCATGATGAACGGAGATTTAAAAGCAAAAGGAGCTATTATTAATTTAGGAGGGTATATTTATGCGGATAAAATGATATCTCCTAGTGTTGGTTTTGAAGTAAAATTAGCATACACTAAATTATCTGGACAAGGAAATGATAATTCATACTCTGTTTATAATACCCCACTTTCTGAAACAAACTTTGATGGAACAACCATCGAAGGTGAAAGTAATGTAATTTATAATTTAAGTAATCTCATTAACGGAATTCATAAAACTAAAGACAGAACCTTTAATTTTTCTGTTTTAATGGGAATAGGTATCCATAAATATAATTCTATTTTATATAATACTAAAACTAATGAAATATTAGCCGATTTCGGCAATAGCCCTAGTAAAAATGGATCTACATCTTCCTTTTATTATACCTCAGGAATTAATATTAAATATAAATTTACTAAGAATATAGATTTTGAATTAAGGCAAAATTTTAATATTAATGAAGATGATCATTTAGACGCCACTATCTCCAAAAAATCAAATCAAGATTTTTATTTCAAAACAAGTTTAGGAATAGTTTACAACTTCAATAAAAAAGAAAATAAGAGTTTCACATGGTATGATAAATCTAAAACTATCATTAAAAAAAACAATCATGCTACTAATAATACAGATGAAGCAGACAATGATGGAGATGGTGTAATTAACTTGTATGACATGCAAATAGACACTCCTAAAGGAGCTATTGTCTATGGGAATGGTATTGCAATTGATTCTGATAAGGATGGAATTATTGATTTATATGATAAGTGCCCTTTAGAATACGCTACAACTAAAACTGGGTGTAAAAAAGATATAGATACTGATAAAGATGGAATTATCGATAGCCTTGACGAATGTCCTAATGAATACGCAAAATCACCTACTGGATGTAAAAAAGATATAGATACCGATAATGATGGAATTATTGATAGTCTTGACGAATGTCCTAATGAATACGCAAAATCACCTACTGGATGTAAAAAAGATGCGGATACCGATAATGATGGTATTATCGATAGCCTTGACGAATGTCCTAATGAATACGCAAAATCACCTACTGGATGTAAAAAAGATATAGATACCGA